>KV751318.1:9567042-9595211 GCA_001698575.1 Mola mola | reverse complement strand
TTAACCAGCCAGTGATAAAGACCTTCACGTTAATGATCTGTGTGTTTTCTTTTCGTTCAAGCACAGTTTCAAGATAAAACTCAAACCTTGAAACAGGAGCATCTGAAAATAATATTTCACTTGAGTCATTAGCAACATCTGGAGACTCTTTGTATTAAATACCTTTTCAGTGTTTAATCTATATTGTCTGTTTGTACATCCTGTGACCGTGATTGCTTACGTCCTGTCCTGCAAGCCCAGATCCTTACATCTTGGTATGGCTAAGTGAAATAAACTGGTGGTATGGTAAGTACCATATCAGTGCCAACAGAAAGCAGCGCATTTTTTCAGGGTCTGAGTTGATGCTGAAATTCTGTACCCATTGGCATTTTCACAATGTGCTTGAATTTTGGTTCCTGGCTACCATGATGACTGAAGCCGCTGTCAAATGTCCAGTTACTTCAAAAGCAACCAGGAAATTGAATTCTTACCGATCTTTGACCATCAAGACTATGTCCTGGAAATTTGGAGGAATACTGCATGGCTTTGAAGTGTGCCCCTTGCAGTAAGTTTATGACACAGGAAGATGTGTTAACGTGTTGAGGTCAGACTGACGTATAAAAATTATAGCTTGTCTCATTGTTTCACATCAGGATTTTGATGGAAACAACTTGTTTGCAAGAATAGCAGGTTTTGTGCTTTAAAAACCACGCCGTGTAATCTCCTGCATCAGAAAACGGCTCCTTTACTGTCTGTAGGAGCCATTTGTATTTTTTTTTTTTAATATACCATTTTTCTGGGTCCTTGTCAGCAGCACATTTTACAATACATTTTAGAAGAATATTGTGATGTGAGTCAAACTCGATCTCTACTGGAGTGGAGTCTTCGTGTTTAAGTGAACATAATCTGTCCACCAGTGTTTCGTGATGGATCCTCCTTTGTCCTGTCCTGATTTATCCCATTGAGAATCATCATTATTTCCGGACACGTTCATTGAAACCTGCTCTGGGAAATTTTATGATATGTTCCCTAAATACTGTCACGGTATTTAAGGATATTACATTGAGCTTCTTTGTATGACAAAATACTTCACAATATTTTTGGCTTGGGACTTGCAGAAACTGTTATGAACAGATTTTTCGCTCTCCTTGTCGTATCTTGTGCTGGAGGCACTAAAATGTTTTTGTAGCTGCCTTTTATTGTTAGAGTCTTCGTGGGACCTTTTTCGCATTTCTGTCACTTGTTGTACAGCTGATCTTTGGACCAACCTGTCTGCTCCCATTCGACTGAAGTTGGTCCCTTTTGTTGGAACTAACTCCTTCACTTTGGAACAGCTAGCAGTGCCCCCCCCCCACCCACCTTCTACTAAAGTGCTTTTTAATGTCAGAATGTTCTTGTATGTTGTGCAAGCACACCCCTCACAACATACCCTGAGGACTCTTGTGGCAGTGACTTAGTCCTTTGTATCTCCATTGGATGTGTCTAGCAACTGTTGTGGTCTGAGGTCACTGCTAAAGTTCCAGCTTTCATCTTTTGGTTGTGTTGAAGAGCAAAGGATCCTGCTTCTCTGCAAAGAGGTATTCATTTTGTCATCAGATCTGGTTTTTACCATGTAATACAACATTCCTCAAGGAGTGGACTTTACAGAAGAAAACAACTGCAAACCACAATATCAGTTTACTGTACTTCAAGTGAACTGTAGTTTTGTTTAATCATTTTGTGTCATGAAAAAAATATTTCCATGGTATAACCTTTTCTCTGTTTGTAGTAGTGGTGAACTCTAACTAGTGTCCTGTTTACCCACCTGATTGACTTATTTTTTATTGCTCTCCTTTTGTTCCTGGCAGAAAGAGGATCTCCTAGTTGCTGAGGGTAAGTAAATGCCACCTCCAGCCTTATGATTGTTTTTCTACTCTGGCAAAGAGTATATTTACTCTCTATTGTGGCAGGTAATCCAGTCCGCACACAAAGGTTACAAACGTTGCCTGGTTGTAATGGACAGATGTTTCAGTTTAGATCGCATCTAGACAAATGATGTAATTGTCTACAAAAGATTATGAGCAAAACAAATCTTTGGCTTGGGCCCCTTAGCTCCAATTAAAGGAAATCTTGACTTACCTGCATAGAGCCCTGACATAACCCAGGGAAAACTTTTGAGATGAATGGAAACACCGACTCCAAGTCAGGTCTTATCGTCCAATGCCAACTTTCAAAGATGCTCTTGTTGCTGAACCACAGATAATATCTGTAGCTAACTTCTTAATCCTTGGGGTGCCTTCCCAGAAGAATACTGTCTCCTTGGTATAGCAGCTGATTAATGCCAGTGCTGTTGTTCAATTGTTGATGAGGACCTGAGATGGACTGTTTCGAGTGGGACCAAAATCGTCTCTTTTGCTTTCAGTATTTGGAGTTGTATTAAAACTGGGGTTTGTAACTTTGGTTAATCAAGCACGAGAACTGGAAAGTAGCAATTCCGCTCCCCGTCCTCTCCCTTTTTTCTGCTTCTGATCGGACCCTCTTTGCCCTGCCCTTTAAACAGTCTCAGAGCCCTTGAGAAGGATTCTTGGACAGTCGTTTTGACATGTCGGTCTTCCTGGTTTTTGTCTCTTTGTTGTGATTGGCTGAAAAGTACCCTCACAAGTAGATTTTAATAAAGCCTGAAAACAGACCTTAGAAGAGGTGCTGAAGTCTAATCTTTAACAAGGCTACTTGAATTACAATATTATACCCCAGCTCTAAGTTGCTCCTGGTGAATACCCACAGGTTCCCCAATCTTCTTTTACCTTCTATGCTGTGTGATAAGAGACAAACACTTAAGCAGAACCAAATCATGAAGAATTTACATGAAATAGAATGACTTTATCCACAGCAATGGGTTACTTAGCTACTTTTTAGGTTTATCCCCTCAAGGCAAGTACGCTGACAGTCACATCTTTTAAGCGGGTAGCTCCGTTGTACTGGAGAAGCAAGTTTTTTTTTATTGTGACACAAGGCTCGCGTGCCAAATCAAACAGGGTTGTACTGTGTGCTATACTGTATCTTCTTAAAATAAATCAGCTAAAAGTAGCCAGAGTGCAGCTACAGTAAGTATAGCTGACTTTCAGTTCAAAAGTCAACATGGATGACCTGTTGTATTTTCAACATGTTGGAAGACAGGCAGACAGTTCACAGTGCATATTGTCCTGGTCAGTGATGTTTACTCACAGCAGTTGAATTATGCAATCATACAATGTGTATGGTGGTTGTTGTGGAATGGAACGACCTCCAGGCAGAGGGTGTTGGAAGGAGCCGGCTGAGATGGCTTGGGCATCTGATGAGGATGCAGACTGGAGGCCCTTTGGTGGTTCACTGGACTTCACAGGAATGACACCTTGGGGAAACCCGGAATTTGCTGGAAGGATTGTATGTCTCAAATAGCTTGGGAATGCCCCAGGATGGCCCGGGAGGATCTGAAAGTCATTTCTGGTGTGAAAGGCACTATGTATACTCTGCTTCATTCACTTCCACTGCAGTCTAACACATAAACACAGAAGAATGTGAATGGATGGATGGATGGATAAAGGAAAATGGCCCCTATTTCAGCTGACAGGCCCACACTCACAGCGGTCAAGCTGGACTTCTTAGATTGTGTTGGCTGCTTTATCAGTTCGGAAGCTGGGGGTTCATCTGGCTTTGAGGAAACTCTTCATTTCTTATGGACACACTAAACCCCTAAGAGTTTATCCTGAAACGTGGTTGAACAAAAGAGTCCTCTGTTGGTGTCTTATGAGTCAACACTTTGTTGATCATTACTGTCACTCAATAACCCATTATTCAAATGGTGGCCACTTGCACAAAACTAGACAGCGCAGGCCCATCTGTGGCTAAAGGTCTGCGCCAAAACTACAAATCTTTCTGATTCTGGAGCATCAAAGAGCACATCAACACCTGTGGTTCAACCACGAGAAGCTGATGCATACACCATTTATTAGCAATAGGTTTTTCACACATGCACATTGCTGTTACTTGTCTCTGATTTATAAAAGAAACAAAAGTGTAAATTAAACAATTTTTAAAACTACACATATTTTTGTTTGTAAAGGTATGAAAATATAATTTTATGCTACTGATGGCCATGTAAGTGATACCAGCATTTAGCTGCTTTTGTCCTTAGATGGACATAATGCCTCACCAAACATTTCAGTCAACATGTCTTTAACTCTGGAAACACTATAAAAGATTTCACCCAATGTTTGTTTCAGAGGGATGACTTCTTAGCTTAAGTAACTAAAGCTGAAGTTTGAGAATTGAAGAGGTAAAATGATAGATGGAAAACAAAAATGGAAAGAAAATCATCCATTAATGATTACTCATCTGTAAGATTGAGAGTTCCACCTTTTGGCTACAGATGCAGTTGATAAGTCTTTGCTTCATTATGCTTTGTCCATTGTATGATTGGAATATGGGATTGTTAACTGAGGAGGCCTGAGGGAGATGGTTGTTACATCAAGTGCATATTGAGGCAGTTAATTTTTCAGATGGGAAAAAGCTTCAATATTATACAAAGACCAGGTACTATATAGAACTTTTACTCTCTGTAATGTTTTATTTTGCTAACTACTATTTGGATGTCTTAGGACATGCCTTGCAATGTCAGAACCTGCCAGTATTTGAGGACATTGTACAATATCTGGACTACATGAAGCTTGATGAACCCATCATTGGTGAATAACAATACACATTTCTTTTAACTTCATACTGAACATTTTTTCTATATTGATTCAATTTCTTTTACGCGGTTTACTGCTCTTATACGTTAGGTTTGAACTTTTTGGAAGAAGTGCCCAATAATGATCCACAAGCTGGTCCCAAATACACATGCAGGCTATGTCATCTCACGGCACACCTAACAGAAATGGTCCGTCATTTGATTGGACGTAAACATCGGCAGAAATACATGGTAAAGGATACTAAATCGTCTTCAGTACCTCCAGCAGAACCTTTTGATTGTTCCTTTTGCTTGTTAATTGATTTTTAATTCATGTGCATTTTCTTGATTTAGGAAACGAAACGGCTAGACTTGGTGACCTGGGATAAACAATCCACTCAAGGAGGAAAGGTCATACGAGCCAGAGCTGAGATAATAGAGAGGCAGGATGGGCGAGGACGTCCAGTGGTAGGACACACAGATTTCAGTAATCAAACATGTTAAATATTATTTCAAAAAATGTACTATAAAAATTACAGTAATTGTAAGACTAAGGTACATTATTGGTGTTTGTTTTTTTCAGCTGATGCCAAAAAGAGTGAAAGAAGGCCACTTAAACAGCTCAAGAGGTACATAAACAACAGTAGTAGTAATAAAAGTAGATGGTTAACATTCCTTCACACGTTAGCATATGATGTAAGTCAACCATATGTCAGACCTTTTATTGATACTAGGCATTACATATACTGTAATGCTTATAGGTCACGTTGCAGTTAATAAGTTCAACAGATAGTAAACAATTAGTCCGTCAGCAATCACACTATTGATATCTTGTTATTTTATTTTAAAGCCTCCATGCCAACAATATCCAAGGCCGGAGGCATTATGTTTTTTGATAGCCACAGCAGATAAATTGTCAGACGCTGGCTTTATTATGATAGCTCAACAGGTGAGCCAGCATTGGAAAATCCTGGAAGCCTCCTACTACAAAGTGAAAAAACAGAATCACACTTTTTTAAATGCGCAAATTCACCTTTGGCTGGGTAGCAGGCGTTATGGGGTGTCAAGTATACAGGAATATGATTGTGTTATAACCCCTCATTGTCATGTATACATGGCTATCTCTGGTCTGACCTTAAGCAGGGTAATCTGAGTAACCAGAATATTTGTGTGCATGTCACTGTGACCTGAAATCTAGCGAGCATAATATTGCTGCTTTCACCAATAACCAGCTAATAATCTGCAATTGACCACTTTAACATTGTCAGTTCTCAGCATGTCATCTGTACGGGATGAACAGATAGGAGCTGTTCTTGCTCGTACTGTTTGTGTGCGCATGAACATACACAACACACAGCTTGGCTATCGGAACTATGCTCTCGACAGAGATCCTCTACTACTTCCGTCTCTCATCCAAAAAACCCGTCATTAAACACCGGCTTGAACAGTTTTTAAGCATAACGTGAAGTGTTGCAAAAGTTACCTGTGGAGATGGAAATGAGCAAAATGAATGCGTACACCTGGGATTTACGTTTACATCATTGTAGAGCCGGAGCCAATAAATACCTGCGACTTGATGATAGTCGCTGTTAGTGGGAAACAGCAACATGGCCTCTACCTCCCCAAACATGACTCTTGTGTTAAAAATTCACTTTGCTGGTATGAACTACTAATGTAATGCAGTACTCTTTACTTCCTCCCCCATAATACCTATCTAAACAAGACATCCTGTTCATATAAAAATCTGCTCTTACCTGACCCTTGTTTTCTAGGTTTGCCCAAATAAAAACTTAGTTATGAAAGTTTCATATGCCACTCTTCCCTATCTTTATTTGACAATTTTCTACCACTAACATTTTTCACAGTTTCCTATATCTTCATTTACTTGTGTTTATTTTATACAATACAATACAATAAAATTTGACCCTCCATACTCTTAACTTACACTGTAAATCCAGAGTTTATTCCAAAAACATGCACCTAAACCATTGGAAAAAAAACCCCCAAAACAATTACTTCCACCAATCACACTACTTCAAAACACCCCACTGTACTTTCACTGTCTACGTTGTATTCCCTGCCGAGGCATATACCTAGAAATTTTGCAACGGTTTGTATTTTTACTTATATTTTTCTTTTTTCTATCCTTTATACTTTAGAAACATTCAACTATTTGTGGGATTTTTATTTATATTTTATTATTATTCCAATTTTCCCCTGATTTTTGTCTTCTATGTTGCTGCTCTGATATTTGAATTTCTTTTATGTTGGGTCTCTTTTATTTAATATGAAAGACATTAAAGACATCAAAGAAGAAAGGTCACAGCAGTGCCTTAGAAGACAAAATCAGGGAATAAATGAAAAAAATATCACAGAAAAAAAAAAAAAATGATCCAACGTCCAAAAAACCTGGATCCACGCAATGATCACCAAAATCTAATTGATTGTCCCTTAGGCCATTTTCCACCTCTCCTGAAAATTTCAAATTATGCCTTTTTGTCCCCCTAGTTCCCCCAAGGCAGAATCAAAACTGGAGCCGAAATACTTCACAGAGTTTGACCAAACGGGATATGTCATCACACCTACCAAGACTCATGGATTTTAAGATTGACCCACCCCGAGGGAGCTATCCCCCAGAACGCCGAAGTGCACCCTCATTCCATCAAGAAGACTCTTACGTTTTGAACCAAGACAGGCAGGTGCACCAACAGGAGGATGCACTGAGCTATGACCACTTGGAAGAGAAGCAGCGGAGAGCAGATTACAGGGACAGTGATGTACGCAGACAAGAGTATATGGACACGGATTATCATAAGGGATATGGAGAACAATATGGTAAAGATCCAAAAAGAGCATCCATGAGTGATCCTGGTGTTCCCAAGTATGAATCAAGGTCGGAGATGCCCCGTGACCAGAATCGGCATGAAGAGTATTACCAAGAAGAAGCTTCATCTCACAGGAGGCCCTACTCAGACAGAGATTCGATGGGGGAAGTTTACTCGGAGGGAGTAAGGAGTGTTCGAGTTCGTTCTGAGTATGAGACTTCTCTGCCAGTACGCTCCGAAGGAAATAACCACCGATGGTTTGGGGACAGGGAACCTGGTAGATATGAACGTATGAAAAGAACAGGGAGCCAGGGATCAGATGAACCAGAGGCCAAGAGGAAGAACTATCGATTGAATGTGGAGAATGACCGTTCAAGTGACCTTACGTTTAATGTACGTGATTATGGCCACAGAATGAGAGAACCCTATCAAGAAGAGTCTAATGTGAACCAAGGGCTTATCAGAACAGGACCCGCAAATTTGCAGAGACAAGTTGGCATCAACAGGTGCATGTCTGACATCCCAGAGCCATTCAAGCGCTTCCTGAAAGGGGCCACTAATGACGAGGAACATGGTAAAAGAAAAAGAAAGAGTCGATTCTCTGATGCCACCGCACAGGAGGTGGAAAGAACAAAGGGAATGTGAGTTTATTTCTTAAGAGGGCTCTTTATGAAGCTGACTAGCTGATGCTTTTTACTTATGTGTTACTTTGTGAGTTGTGACCACATTTGTGTTCACAAATTTCTTACATTATTTTCCTGCTTGACTTCTGCTTCTAGGTTTAGTGAAGACTATGGATCTTCAAATTCAAAGTATGGCAGTTATAGACCAGTTAGTCTACCGTCAAGACCTGAAATCCATGAAATGCAGCATCCTGACCTCTACACAGATTCACAGGTGGTTAATTGTAAAATAAATTAGCCTATTTATTTTGATTAACTAGCTTAACTGCTGACTTTTTATATTGTGTTGTATAATAATTGCAGTGATATCAAACCTCTTTGTTTTTTTTTTTAGGGCCAATATCGTAATGCAAACTATCAAAGAGGAGGTTCTGAGTCAACAGATGTCTTTGACATGCTGGTAAGGTCATGAATCTTTTACATTTGCATTGCTATGATGTTTTCGTTAAGTTACTTAAACTGTGCCTTTTTTCTGTTGTAGAAAAACGTTGAAATTGACAGTGCAGAAGAAGCTGGCTTCCTGAAAAACAAACTTTGTGACCTTCTAAAAGAATTCAAGGCCAAAAAATCTGAGAAAGTGGTACATGTCACCCTGCACAGTGTCAATTTTTCTGAAGAATTGCAGTTACATTCTTAAACTTTTAAACCTGGCTACAATGGAAACTAATCAAAGATACATATGGTTTTGTTGTAGCAAAACAACAATGGTGGAGCATTCATTTCCAAAGACTTCAACAACTTAAAGCCAGACATAGAGTTGTCTATGTCTGAATATTTTGACCTTGGACAGCCTGCAGAAGACCGCTACTTTCAAGAAGATCTCAGAGGTAGTGTCTGGAAGCAGTACGAGAAAATACCTAAGGACCAGCTTCAAGAATACCGCCATCCTGTGCGTGGGGAATCCCAATACCCAAACTCAAACAGAAAATCTTATGAAGGTAAATGTATATATTAACATTATGGATTATTTCCCATTTTATATTGAATACCATATACAAATCAAAATAACATCAAAATTGGACTAATGATTCTTCATTAAAATACATTTTCTTTTCCTTAAATTCTTTCAGAGGTTTTTGGGCGGCCCATAATCTCACCTACACATCCAGGTGAGCCAGCAAGTTATCCTGAAAAGTTTCAAGAACCCCTTCCTTCTCGGGACTACCATCCAGATGGAGTGGAGTTTTTGGATGTCCACTCTTCTACATCTCCCTTCCACATGGACCGAGGACCCAGAATGGACAGGGGTGTCAGGTACTCAAACAACCTGGACAAAATTACCTCAACACTCCTGGAACTTGTGAAAAGGAAGTAAACGGAGCTAAATGTCCATACTTTTAATTACATATTTGAAATTCAATTTGATGTTATTTTTCATAATTTGCTTTTTGTTTTGTTTTTTTGCTTTAGATATTTGTTGGTAATATGTTAAAAAAAAAAAAAAAAAAGTTTGTATGTAAACATTAAAACTTCAATCTGCTGCAGCCCTCATGTCTTTCAGTTTTGATTGTTATGGTTCTCCCATAGCGGGTGTAACAATTGTAATGCTTTGTGCTGTATTACTTTTTAAATATGCAAAACATTGAACTTCATTTTAATGATCCTAACTTATGTTTTTTTAAAGCACTCACTGTAGGCATTTGTTAATAATGTAACAATTAAAACATTAAAATGTATTGGTGCTAAATCTGTCAAATCAGTTCACTTATTTTTACTTAGAATTATTCATTACGTAGCAATTGGACATAGTTAATAACCACATTAAAGATTAAGTCATTGTAGATTTTACTTAAACTTATGTACTTTAACCATTATTGATAATACTTAGGATTCAACACATTGATGTAAAGTTAGGCGATTTTAATGTAAGCCGCTAGAAACGGACGCTATCACTCAGGGAACGTAAATGTGACGTCACCGCGCTCATGCGTTCAAGTCTTTCCGGTTCGAGTAGCAGCCATCTTGTTTCCACTTGCTAGCTAAATAAAATAAATAATACGCTGTGCCGGACTCCACTTCGAACCCGTTAAAACAAAGTGAGTAAAATACAAAAATCCGTATTTGTGCATAGCATTTACAAGAAGGGATCCCGTGTTGGTTGGAAGTAGGGGCAATTACTTCACTTCTTTTCATTTGCTGTTCTTGACCAATAGACGATTGTTTTGGAAGATGAACATAGGCGCCATTTCCCTCCCCGCTCTCTGAAGCGCTTATTGGTGGCCCACTGAGGGGATCACGGGCGGCGAGGAAACTGATTGTATGCGTCCACCATCTTGGCGCTTGTGTGCATGATTGACAGACGGACTGGCTAGTTTTACGTGACCCCGAATGGCGTCAGTTGCGGAACGAGCTTAGCACTAAAAACCTTGATTGGTGGAATCTAGTCCGAGGTTTGATTGGTCTGAAGGACAGATCCAAACGTTGTCTTTATTGGTTAGGCTGTTTCTTCTTAGCTTTGGAAAGCTTTGCAAACTTTCATTTGATGGCAGGACATGTTGTCCCGTGTTGATAACACTATACACACTGCAGATGGTCACCTTTGCTATACAGCATTTAGCAGCGTGCATCTCTGGCAAGCTAACGTTAACTTCACAAACGTTAGCACAAACTCACGGTCATCAGTGGCCACCATAACGTTGGCTTCAATTGCTAACGGTGTGTTTAAGGTTAGCGTCTTAAATATCCGGTATTTCAGACTTTAGCAAGACATCGCTTTTAATGTGCTAGTTTATTTCAGCGACCTTGAGCTCGCTGATAATTCGATACTCCCGTATGGTGCTCAGGGATGTGGCATTATGTTCAATGTTTTCTGCTACTTAGGTTTTTTTCTTTATAAATATATATATATCTCACGGCCTGTCTAAATTGCCATAATGCGTCAAAGAGCAGAGTTTCAATAATTGTTACTCCCATTGTAAATGCATCTTATTCACGAAGTGGAATATATAAATGCTACATATGCCCGATATTCTTTTTTTTTTTTTTTTTTTTTTTTTTTTTTTTTTTTTTTTACTTCGGTCAGTGGAATCAGTACTATTTTCAGCTCATGATCATGATGACATAATAAAAAAGTATGCCTAAATAATGAAACAACAACTTCAAAGTCGGCTTTAACATTAGAACAGATACGAAACCCCTAACTCAAAGCTTCCTTTGTTTGATTAGTTGAATATTTCAATATCTCTATGTTTATAACAAATATCACCTGTTATGTCTCAATTATAATTAATTGTAAAGTACTTCAGCATTTCAAATTCTTTGCTATCGAGATGCATACTGTGAGCGCTGCCTTGCAGTAACAGAATAATGTTCTATGCTAATGTCATTGTTCTCTTGCATTAATTTGTTGTATTAAAATTGACGGAATTCCCTTAGGGAGGATTGTCTGAATAAAGTGTGCAAATTACTCTGCTAACCCCTTAGTGATGCAGAGGTGTGTGTGTGTGTTTGCATGTTTGTGGTTGAATGCATGGCTTGGCCTGGCAAAGTCTGCCAGTGTTTATAAAACCCATAGTCTGGACGATGTATGTTTATCTCTAAACAGCATCACCAAGAGCAAACCTGTCTCCGCTACGGGCAGCACAGGTCATGGGAATGTCTCATTTCATATGGTGACCTTGCCAGATGTCATTACTGAAGCATTTTGGGTAACCAGAGTAGATTTACAGAGAAAATGGCTCTGGCATGCTAGCAGATTAATCTTTGTGCAGCTTTAATCTAATCATTAACTGAAGGGCCGTAGTACCTGCTCAAGTCCCCATGCTACTCACAAAAATAGAAAAGGGAACATTTAGCTTTGTTTCTCCTGAGTCTCTATCTCTCACCCTCTCTACTTGTTCCACCCCTCCCATCCTGAAACAACTCTCCGCTCTGTCCTTCTCCATCCCTCCGGTTCCCCTCCCCCTCTACATTTTTCATTGATGGGGCAGGTTTGTTCTCTGTCTTCCCCTCTTAAGAGTGTTTTGTACAATATTATGCAGCATAAAGCTTTAGGTCATCCCACCATCCTTTGCACTAGTTACCCGTATGCCTGCTAAAATGTCATGACCATTAGACCTCTAGTTTCTGTCATTTCACTACAATTTATGATCTAAACTTTATGTATCGTTATGTCGACTTGCATGTTAGATATGAGATTACAGATGTAGATGGGGGTGCATTAAACACGATGCACACGTGAGCAGCAGTGTTCGGTTTTCTACTGTTTTCTAAAGGTTACTGTTTAAAAAGTATGCAGTGTCCACATTGAACAAGTTGGGAGTTAACAAGAAGGGCATTGTGTGACTTTGCTGACGTGGTTTTTTGATGACGTTTAAATTGTGGAAGCTGCTGTGAGCGTACTTTTTGGTGGGTTAGGACAACAATGTCTTTGTTTACACACTTCCACTCATATCTCTTTAGTCCTGTTTATCCAAAAATAGGGCAAGAATCAAATGCACTGTCCCCCCCTCCTTTTCTGTGGTTTCTCACCAGTCAGCTGATTCCTCTTCACTTTGCCCTGAGGCTTTGCAGTGATCTGTTGTGCAGTAATTACTTCTGGTGTAAATTTGATTGACACCGTATGTAGGAATGTATTGGATTGTTTTGTTCGGTGCAGAAAATTCCATAATCAAGAGAGTTTGTTAAATAAAATTTAATTCTGCTCATTCATATTCTAAGCAAATAGAGAGTCCATGCAGCTACACTTTTTTTTTTCTTTCTAAGCAAGCATAATTTTAACAGTGCATCTCATTAGAACAATGAATAGTTAGAGGCTCAGTGTCAGCAATGTACCCATGACTGTCAGCAATGAGAAAGCAAGGACAAAACGTGTATGTGCGTGTGGATGTGCATACCTGAGCACACATATGAGATAGCGAGTCTGCCTATGCTTTTGTACTTTAAATCATGTGGACGCAACATGCGGCATCCATTCTGACACACGCTTGAGCCAATGAGGGCCAGCGTGGCTGCCTGCATCACAGCGCCCTCAGCCTGTAGCGACAGAGCAGAGGAGGGACCGAGGGAGACATTTAGTTTGACATTGTAAATAAGCAGAGAGCAGTTGTCAGAGAGCAGCCCGTGGAGCCTCTCATATCCGTCTAGCAGCAAGAGAGGCAGCCAGCGCTTGAGGACAAACCATGCTGAGGCAAGACACCACTAGCACCTCCTCACACACTCTCTGAAGAGGTTTCCACAACTTTATCTGCTCTTTGTCACCTATTCTTCTGCGTACTCTCTCTTCCTCTTTTCTTTTCCCTGACCCCTATCCTGCAGCTCAAGGTAACTTAGAGCAGGAAGTTGGCTGTCAGTTTAAGGGGGTTGGGCAGAGGAAAGGGGAGGAGCAGGAGATGTGTCAGTGCTGATTGGTGTGTGCACTGTCCAATGACATAGCAGGACCTAGTCTTCTTATTGGTTGCGAGTGTCAGAGTGAGGTAGAAGCCGGTGTGAGGCGGGTATGAGTGTCATGTAGCATGCTAGATTGATTACTCTTGAACGTTAAAGGGGAAAGAGGCAGGAGATTTTTGTCTGTGTGTCGGGAGTGCCGCTGTGCTCTTTGCCTGTTGTTGCCTGCTCCAGCGCTGTTTTTCTCCTTCCTCACGCTTTTTTCTCAGCACTGGCCAGGGGTCAACTCAAAGACAAATGCTCGGGTCACTGACTGGAGAGAGACGGGGGCAGGGGAGTTAAAAACGCAAGACAGGGAGGAGGTTCGTTGAGTTGAGGGGACTTGGTCAAAAGAGATGGGGCTGTATGTTTAGGCAGTAGTACGTTGTGGAGCTGCTAAAAGAGACGGGGCAATGTGTAAAGGGAGAGTGGAAGAGAGAGGGGGGAGGGGTAAAAGACGCGGGTTTGCTCTTCTCTTGGTGTCCAAGCTGAGCTTTTTAAAGCCATCCAGTGGAGCCAGAGTGGCTTTGTCTGTTGTTACGATCAGGAGACTGGAGGAAGTGAAGGAGAGTTTTTCAATCAACCTTTGTGTCTCCTCTTCCTGCCACCACCGTTGCTCTCAAGGAGACTTTTTGCCTCTATTCTGCTCTCCCTCAACAGGGCAGATCGTTCACCATGAAGGGCACAGGGGTAAGTCAGACCGCTGAAGGCACAAACACACAAAGAAGAGCTGTAAAGTTGGTTAGACTTTGAGTTTCAGAAAGTAATTTTCACCTCTGCTCACTTTCTGATGTTTTGTTCTCCATCACCCTCTGCAGTGATGAGACTGTCCTTAACAGCTGTCCTCGATCCCCCCTCCCTTTCCTGTCCTGTACTACTCTCCTTGGAAGGTTGGAGTTGTCTGCTCTGTGCGTGTCTCTCCTACATTTCTTTTACTCATTCAATTGACATGTAAAATGTTTATGCTTTTTACAGGCTGGATTATCTTTTAAAAATATAAATACTCTTAATGTTGTAGGCTGATTGTATTTTTGCATCCACAATGTGACAATATAGAGTGAAGTTTTTAGCTTTCACTCGTTATGTTTTGAATTCAAACCACCTTGTGCATGGACTTCAGCACTTGCAAAGCTTCCACAATCCTTGCTCTGATGCACTTCACTGTCTTGGTAGTGTTTGACATGCCGGGAACCTCTGCCATACTGGCTCCTGGTGCTGGTCCTGACCCTGCTTTCCTCCGGACGTCCTTGTTTATACGCTAGCATGAGACAGTGACGCACAGCTGAGAGGCAAAGATAGCATCCATGTTGAAAGAAGACTCACTGGTTGTGGAGGACTCTGAGAGAATATCATTCAGTGTTGTAAGGGGTCCCTAGGGGTGGAGGTGCAGCTGGTTGCAGTGACCTCAGGATCCCCCCGGGCCCCAGCTCCGGCAGTGCCAGACACCCAGATGGGACAGATTGTCAGCCTGTCAGCTTTAGGGGCAGAGGAGGCTAATAGTTTGATCTGATCTCTTCTGATGGAATCTTTGGAGGGCGCCTTCTCTCACTCGCCTCCAACTTCTTTTCTCTCCCTTCCGCTGCTCCCTAATTGAAAGTTTCCATTGGTGCCTTTGACAAAACCAAGACCCGTTGGGGAGAGAGATCTAGAGAGAGTGCTGGAGATTGAGAGAGGGAGACTATAAATAACTCCTAAATTGAAGACCTTGCTGCCAAATCCCAGAGTTGGCTGCTGTCTGCATGAGTTTTGAATATTATTTGTGCCCTGGACCATACCATGGGCACACCTTTGACATGGCTAGGCCTTTTAGCTTATCACCAAGGTGACCACTGCGACCAAGTGGTAACTCTTTTTGCCCTTGCCTTTTCCGATCTCTTTTTCTTCTACATGTTTACACCACCATTAAAGAGAGTGTGAGCAACCAAGTGAGGGTCAGCTGTGTTCATGCATGGAAAATGCAGGTAGATTTCGCCCTGCCAACATTGACGCAAAGGACTGGGCCTATCATTGGATGAAGGTCAAAGGAATGTGAGATTGGCTCCTACAGTCTCACTGTCAGCAAAGAGAAGGAAACATGTTGAAGGGAAGGAGAGGACACAGAGGAAGCGAGGGGGATTTGAAATATAGCTAACATGTACCGTATGTGATGTTTTTATTAAGTACACAGCCCCAACCACTGGGGTCACTTAAGTGCTGCAGTGAAAGTTGAAAAACCTGTCCTTTTTCTATCTTGCCCCTCTCCCTCCCCTTCTCTCTTTCATCTCTCCCTCCCTCCTCCCTCTCTGGTTTCTCTCCCTTCTCTGTTGAATGACCTTGGGAGATCAGTGACTAGCACTTCCTGTAGTTGGCTCAAAGCAGAACCAAGGGCAAAGTTTGCAGTGCCGTTAGGCTGGTTCGGTCCGGCAACAACAAAGGGATGTTGTACTGCTTCTCTGTAATTATAACCATGCTCGTTCTTTTTTATTATTATTATTTATTTATTTTTTATACCAACATCTGTAAAAAATACTGTTAATGTCCCAGTGGTTAATCTGTAATTCCTGGCTGGGAACTTCTTGTTTTTTGTTTTACCTGAGTAGATCATTTACCTACATACTGTAACTGTGCCAATTAGTTTCTGTGTGGAATTTGTGATTGGGTTCATTGAGGTTAATGCTTTAATAGTCCAGAATTTTTTTAATATACTGTTTATGTTCTTAATTTAAAGTCAGTGTCTGTATGATATTTGTTCTGTCTATCCTATTGTAGCAAATCCAAATAAAAGTGACACACTGAATATTAAACATTAGCAAATTCTCAGTAGGACAGTGACATATCATAGTTTGCAGTAATGCGTGTTGTGCAAACAGAGTTGCATTTTTTTCTGCTTTGAAGGCCATTTAAAACTAGCAAACCTTACACTTAAGCACTTTAGTGGCCTTTTTGCTTTAGTGCCCATTCTACATCATTGACTGGTTCAGACACCAGCATGTGAAAAAATTTCTTCTGAAGACATGTTAGTATATGGACACTCATCTCATAGCAGGTATAGTAAAAGACAAAAATGTCTTTCTTTTTTTAATATCATCCATAGTAAAACCTATTGACAAGTGCTCTTATGTTTAAATTGTTAGTAGAAGAGAAATTATGCAGACGATTACTTTAGGGTCATTAGATGGAAAGAAATAATTTTCTCTTAAAATATACATTTTATGTTTGTTCTCCATTATCTGCGAGATATGTAAGCTAGAGCTGCAACGAATAATCAATTAGTCAATGGAAAGAAAATTAAACAAAAACTATTTTGATAATCAAATAATCGTCTTGTTTAGAGCAAAAAATATCAAACTTTTGTTTGTTCACCTTTTTAAGGGTCAGGATTTGCTGCTTTTCCGTCATTTCTGGCAGTAAAGGGTCTTTTGGTTTTTAACTATTGGTTGGAGAAAAGAAACAATTTGAAGATGTCACATTGGGCTCTGAAAAAATGAGCAATTTTCACAATTTCTTGACCATTTACAAAGTAACTGATTAATCGATTAATTGTGAAAATAATTGGCAGATTAATCAATAAATAATGTAAATGTTAGTTGTAGCTCCAATGCAAAAAGACACAATTATATGAATGAATGATATCCTTTAAAAACATTGGAAAATTATTAATAGGTTTGGGGGAAATACTGAAGTAATTTCGATTTCGATTGTACAAACTTTTAGTTCATGTTTACATTTGTTCAAATTTTAAAAGCCACCTGTCTTACATCTTGACACCAATTGCATGAGAATCAATCAAAAACAGATATATTAACTAAATGCCTTTACTGATAAGTTTTCTGTTATATGACGTTCGTCTGACATATCTTCTGAAATCCACGATTACTGCAGATCATAACACTTGGGACAAATTGACACATTAATTTGGTACAGCGTACACATCTTTTTTTCCGTATAGGTCATCTCTATGCACATTTGCTGCGATATAAAATGTGAGCTGTATGTCAGGGAAAGATCTTGGATGAGGGTCAGTTCCTCAGCAGAATTACAATGTGATGCTTAATCACCTCAGGGAAAAGTTCACTTTTCTTCCACAAATAAGCTTTCAGGTTTTTCTTCCCTCATTAACTATTATCTACACTCTACAAAATGAAGCTCAGTTTACACACACTGTTGGGTCATTAAGGGGACAATTAACTGCAATTTCTCATTTTACCAAAGACTAGTTAAGTAAAAAAATTGTGCAGTGTGACATTGAAAACTTTGCTCTTTGCTTTTCTTGCCCATTTGCTAATTTTAAATGGTGAATATATAGGTATATGGTGTATGACACTTTCTGGTTGTTTTTCCACTCTTATGTCTTTTCTGCTATAAGACTTTTTAGGACAGGAGTTGAAGGCTCATTTAAAGTGGTGTGATGTCAGAGTTGGAGCGAGTCACTGATGATGATGTGAGTGCTAGTGAGTGATGGAGGGAGGGAGGAATGAGATGCAGAAAATGAGAGCGCAATTGAAGTACATAGCTGGTAGAACGGCATGAGTGCTGATTCAGCTGCTGCTAGCGGGGTACGTTGACTCTCTTAGATTTTGGAAGAGAAAAATCAGATAAAAGAAAGTAAAACAGAGAAACACCCTAGTGACAGAGTGATGTGGGTGGTGCTGGGAGGTGACAGGAAGCGATACGTAAAGCTGCTGGAGGAAGAAGAGTAAGTTGCTGTGTTGGACAGTGTTGACAAAGCACAGACATCAAATTTGTCCTCAAAGACTCGCACACAGCAGAGTTTTAAGAAACTCAACACCAGCGTTTCTGTTTCAGTGAGCAAAAGGAAGGGCAACAGAACTGCAGGGAAGGGGAGGGTGACATAGTGCAAAAAAACAAAGTACCGATATAATAGCATATGGTAGAAGCCTAAGACTACACAGCTCACATGAATTTGTTAGGTTGCAACAGAACGCTACGCAGTATTCTCCAGAATAGCGGTCTCACATGAAACACAGTACAGCCACAATTTATTTGTAGACAATTTCATTTGTGACTTCCAATGCTAAGTATTAAGGTGTGAACTGGACTAACAAGTACAGATTTCCATTTAAGAAGCACTTGCAATACAAAAGCAAATGAGACTTATAACTGCAGATAAAACAAGCCTTGACACTGGCTTTCTGTTGTTGTTCGCACCAACCCCCTGAACATGTTACGATGCTTTCACTTTGACATTTATTGGCTTTCAGATAGTTTAAAGGTTGATTTTCTTTGTGTGGCAGATAGCCCCACTCAAGAATGTTTGATTAGTAAAACATAGTTCTTAGACAGTGTATAGAAGTCAGTACAGGGTATTGCACCAGGGAGCCCCCATGCAACCTTTGTATACGCCTTTGGAAATATGGTAATATTGGTATATTGTCAGTGGAATATACTACTAACTAGCTGGAGGAGCAGTGCTCAAGGGCATGTTGATGCATAGCCCTCCTCTGCCTATAACAATTCTTTGCTGTCTCATTTCACGCCACACATAGACTTCCTCTCTGCCTCCACATTTTCTGCTGCTTTGGTTAGTGTGGCTAAAAGGAAGGTCACAGGGTCATAGTGACAGGGCTGGTGTGTATGTGGTGTGATTTAACCGCAGCTCTCTTTCTTTGTTTTAAAAGAAAAGGCAGGACTTTAAGAATAGGTGTGTGTGGCCTACATTTTTCATTTATCATTTTTATCAGTTGAACAATTTATCTTAACTCCTCTGTATTCCTCTGTGCCACCATTTTGTTACCAATGCCTAATGGTTGTCAGCAGTAATGTCAAGTGAATTGCCTAATTGTTTCATATCAGCCTAATAGTTGGAGAGGATCACGCGAGCTGGCAGACGGCACACACACACACACACACACACACACACACACACACACACACAGATATTGATACACAAGGTTGTCTTGTTCAAAATGATCACAAGATCAAGTGCTGATAGGCCTCTATAAATGCTGTTCAACTGGAAAAACTGGCAACTGCCATTGCTCTTATTTTGTCCACCCTATTAGCATTGTCATGGCTTGCAGTTTAGCGAAATGAGGAAAATTAAAATAGCAAAATTCGAGGTCAGTTTGGTCATTCGGCAGGAGAGAAAAACTACAGATCCAATCAGTCATTCCTGCCCCATGGAATGCTGGGATTGTTTTAGTGACTGCAGGATTTCAATCAACCTTGAAATGACACTGGACACTGGAACGTCGGACAGAGAAGGGGAGACATTGTCAAGGTCAATCACTAGCGTGCGAGCTACAAGCAGCATGATTGATTTATATAAAGCCACCCCCTGCTGCCGTTCTGTCTCATCGATTTAGGCTACATTTTGTTGAAAAAAAAACCTGTGACGGAACAGGATGCGGCCGCACTTTTTCCTATATTACTCAGTAACTTCCACAAATGCTGGGAAACCTGTCAGGTAAAGGACCTGAATTCTGCATTGGTGATTTATCAGTGTAAAATATTTACAGCCCCACTTCAGTGGTAAGAATAAACAAGCTGATGTGATCCCATAGTCAATACAACCCAGACAGCACGGCTATAACAGGGAAGACACCGGATGGAGGGTTGGAGTTGAAATAAAGGAGCGAGAGGCTGCCTTTGGTCTTGTGTTGGCCTGTCAGCTTGACCAAAGGTGGAAACATTCATGCTTGTGGGCCCAGAGTGAGAAAAGAAAGAGGAGATAAAGAAGAGACACCCCCCTTCTTCTAAGAGACTGTTTCTTTGTTCTGTCATGTCTCTCTCTCTGCATCTTTGTCTTTCTGTCTTGTTTGACCCACATAGCTAGTTTGCACATAAGTCTGACTGTGGCCCTGTCCATCTCTTACCTCCCCCTGTTAAAGCCTTTGGCACTTTGTCTCAGAGCTGGATTCATGTTGAACTGGACAATGCACTACTCCTCCTTCAGCAACACACACAAACACAACCCGTCTCTCTTGAGTAGCTCCACACACTCATATCGTTCTGCTACCTCCTTGATTCTTTTCTTTCCTCCCTCTTCTCTGGCGAATCTTTTCACCGAGGTAGAGAGAAAAGAGAGAGTGAAAGAGTGCGATCCAGACAATCGGAGCCCTGCATGCTCAGACAAGCAGGCCAATATTCCCCCAGCAGATTCCTGGCATGCCATAGTAACATGCTGGATCCTCTTTCAAGCAGTCAGACCCCTTGTAGAATGTCTTTTATGTCTGAATGTTAACAATTGGTTTATTTCATGTAGTTGCACATGACATATCTTGATTTTGCAGGGGAGCTGCCACTTTGTGTCAAAGCTGATAACCAGCATGGTGTTGGGGTCTTGGCCATGTCAACATCCCCCAAAACAAGAATATAAGCCCTTGGTAACTCAATTTTAGGTTTCACTGTATTATAATTATAGGCTATGATTAGATTCGTGGTTCTGACACTGGAAGAACTGGGTAGCACATGCCTGGCTAGGAATGACCCTGTGTTCTGTACCCTTTAGCGTGTCTGAATCATCCCATCAAGTCTTTGTTTTTTTTGTTTTATAATAGCTAACCTTGTGCTTCTGCCTCTTTGCTCCCTTGTCATCTGTTGATGCAACAGAGTAGAGGATGTCCGCGGACGCATTTGGAGCCGGTGGCAGCGATGCCCAGCAGACCTTGCAGTCCTTCTGGCCTCGGGTAATGGAGGAGATCAGGAACCTGACTGTGGTACGCTATATCCACAAACAGTTTTACAAGATCAAACATACACACTGATGAGCTTTTTTTTATGCTCTGTTCTGAACTTTACGTTTATCCATTGATTTCAGAAGGATTTCCGTGTGCAGGAGTTGCCTCTGGCTCGAATCAAGAAGATCATGAAGCTGGATGAGGATGTCAAGGTAAGAGGAGTGCCTAAACTACATTTCTGATTGCTAACTTGCTTCCCAGTCGCTACTTGAATCCCTTACAGGCAGGCAGATGATGCTGTTTAATTTTATATATGTCTGCTATCAAGTTCTTGGTTAGTGGCCTTTTGAACCTATTTTATAATTGGAAACCATTATCGACTCTGGCGCTCAGAGCATTGTCTGTTGATAAGAAATCCATTATATTTGTCAAATGGGTTTACATCAAAACATTAACTGTGTGCTTGCAGGAATAATAAAGCATCATTAAGTGATGTTAAAGTGTGTAGCGAGTAACACTACTTTGTGAAGAACTGGAATTTTATCCATACGAAGAAGCTGTATGTAACTTCCTTTAGTTTTTGAGATGACTTCATACTATAGACATTTCAGTCAATAGTTGACTTTGTAAAATATTCCTAACTTCTGCAAAAGAAACATCTTGATACCACCTCTCCATTACCCGATCATCCAATGGTAAACCATCTTTTTAGGGGCATGTATTCATTCAGACAGATTCTATTCCCTGCATTTGTCAGTTGAATTTGACAGCTAAGGCACAAGCAGGAATTATTGTTTTCCCTTGTTGCACCAGATTATCAGACAGGGCTGTTCGTTGTCTCTAAAGAGAGCCTCGGAACGTGTGTGTGTGTGTGTGTGGCTTGAATGTGTTGTGTCAAGAGCAATATCCCCTTAAAAAAGCAACAGCTTAAAGTGGTAAAGAGATCAGGAGAGCTGTAACATATCTGAAGACGGGACCCTTCTGTCAGGCCTAACACAGCAGCTTTCACTGCATGTGTGCATGTTAGTGGCTTGGTATTATTACAGTTCCACTTGTACATTTAAGTTTTACATTAATGTCCATATACTTGATCACACTTGACTTGATATGAAGAAGAAGCAATTTACCACTGAAGGCCTGATTTTAATAGCTTCAGAGGTGTTCTGCTCAAAGGACTGAAGGTAATTCACAGTCTATTGAATAAACATGTTGTTATGTGGTCTTTATAGAGAAATGAATACATTTGCAGTTTATTTTGCGGCGCCTGTGATTGTGATGCAGCCGCTTGTTACTCAGGTCCTGAGGGACTCACGTTAGTATTGACATGAGATTGAAGTTTATAGTCTGTGGGTGTATTTAAGCAGGTGTAACTCTGGTGTCTCCTTTGTGCAGATGATCAGTGCTGAGGCTCCGGTCCTGTTTGCAAAGGCAGCTCAGATATTCATCACAGAGCTAACTCTCAGAGCGTGGATCCACACCGAGGACAACAAGAGACGCACGCTACAGGTCAGACACGCTCGGAGAGATTTAGAAACACATTTCTTGTCTTTCCATTTCCACATCACATTTCTTCATATTCATTTTCAGCACTATTTTGGATTACCTTATCTGTCCATTTTAAATTGCACTTCCTATTAATCTCTTAATCTTTATCTTCTGAATTCCCCCTTGCATCGCTAGGCAGTCTCTTGGTTTGTTTGCCTGCCTCTGTGTGCATATACAAGCAGAGGCCCCATACCAGCATCCCCTTGAGGACTCTCCCTCTGTGTGGTTCTTTTTTCCTCCATTGACTTTCAGCAAGCAAACCCAGCTGGGTGCTGCTGACCCACTTTTCCTCCTTTTTGCCATTTTGCCTACTCTGCTGTCCCACAGCTGAATAAGATGGACTCTGTGATGATGAAAAGAAGGAAAAAGAAGCAGGGAACGTGAGTGCGCTGTTGGGGCCAGTTGGGAAAATCAGATAAGAGCTTGGCTCACCTGGACGTAAACAGAGGAAAACTGTGGAGCAGAATATGAAAGCCCTTAAATCCACTTTATCCATTCACATACCTCTCGGAGATTAGCAGCCCATTGATATGTGTGTGAATGTTAATGCAGGTAGAAAACGAGACCGTGGGGAGAAAGACGCAGTCATTTTTATCATTTTTAACAGTTTACCCTGGAGGAGCCCTGAACTGAATACTTTGGAAGTGTGTTTCCTTCACTGTTGTCTTTACTTATCCTTGACGTTTTTAGCATGAGACCCTTCGTTATTTAAACTATTCACTTTAAATACAAGCTTTTTCAGTTTTGCAGGTTTACATGTCAATTACATTTTAAACCACAGGTGATCCATTAGACAGAGCCTCATAAATATGTAATATTCTTTTGGCTAAGTGAGGAATCACAGTACCCCCTGTTTCCACATGTTAGCACATTCACATGCAGAGTCCTATTGTGAAGAAAGCACGCCAACTGGGGTCACCCTAGCAACGCTCATCAATAGAACAAGTGTAGATGTGACCTGTTGTTACCAGATATTAATCAAGCTACTATAAATAGCCTCTAGTGGAGGGAGGGCCACACTGGGGGGTCCTGACAGTCAATATCCTGTGGAAAATTCCACAGAGACGTCACAGTGCTGTTAATATAGGAAGGGATATATAGCAGCGGAGTCTGTGCTCACGAGGATAGGGAAGTGTTTTTTTACAATTACACACAGAATCATAAAAGATAAATAATTGAGGTGCTTGAGTGATGTTTTTATAGAAATCGGTTTCTCTTAAGGTCTGTTGTTTTTGATTGAAAATATGTTGAACTGTCATTTAACTAATACATGTAAGGTTTCTTTTGTTATTTGTTAATTGAGTAAGTGATTGAAAGAAATTAGTTGCCAACTCTTCTATTAATCCATTAATTGTTTGTCATTTTGTTTAAGAAAAAAAGGTCAAACATTTGCTGGTTCCAACTAAATACACCATTTGTTGGACAAAAGAAGTAGATGACACATTGGGCTCTGGGAAATTGTGATGAACATTTTTAACAATTTTTGATAGATATAAGGTATATTGTCCCTTCTCTAAATGTTTTCTCTCTTCTTTTGAGCTTAACTATTGAAGCAAATACCTGTTACAGTACTACTGGGAACGTTAATTCCACAGTAGCCTCTTGTACAGCTATTTTGAGGGAGCTGACCTTAGGCCTTAAGGCATGTTTATATATAGCGCCACATATATTGAATTAGCATAATTAAAGTGTGACTTCATCTCTTGACCTTCTGTGTGTGTTTTGTTTGCAGAGGAACGACATTGCCATGGCCATAACAAAGTTTGACCAGTTTGACTTCCTGATTGACATTGTGCCCCGTGACGACCTGAAACCCCCTAAACGTCAGGTAGGAAAGCGACACACTGACAGGATGGTAATGACCAGCAACAAGCAGATGTCTTAAAAGTGTTTTGTGTGTTTTGCTTCCATGTTAAAGTCAAAGATTATTTGGGCCCTCTTCTCTGGAGCATTTCCGTTGTTGGCAAACTGAGGGTGCTGTAAACATCCTTGACTGGAAGCTGGGGTTGAAACAGCGAAGGCTTTCAGTCGGATGTTTGCAGCATCTCATTGCCTCTGACAGCCAGCAATAACCCCCACTATGTCATCTACCAGGGACCAGTTCTTTTAAGATAACATCTTTTTTTTTCTATTTGCAAGACACATCACATCACATTAAAGTTTGGGTCAAGCTAGAAATTGGTTTACTGTATATCAATGTAAAATACCAGAAAGAGGAGTGAGATATTTAAATTAGTTGTAAATTAGACCATCTCCAGGCATGTAAACATCCTACACTCTCAGCTGTGTTGTCATGGAGCTGGGAGAAGGGTGTTTACGCTTCTGGTGATGGAGAAACCTCATCAAGATGAAGCCTATCCCATTAGTTAGGTATAAAGTAGAAGGATACAGGTCAGCATTTACTGTGCTGTGTGATAAATGTTAGTCTTTGGTTCAAACTATCTGCCAGAAAACTCTGATCCTGAACTTCTGTGGCTGATAAACAAGATAATTTGCATACTAAATACTAAATGAGTTTCGGTATGTATATATTACTGTTGGGTGACAAATGTTTAACACTGTGTATAAAATATTCTGGTTGATTATATTGAAACATATCAACACGCTGCATTCCTTCAGACCTGCAGCCAGTGTTACAGATGAGTATGATTGTAATGGATCATACGTCCAGATTATAGTACTGTTCCCCATCCACATCCCATCAGTTATCAGACTCTCCTTCCTCTACTGTTACACCTGCAAAGATAATTCATGGAGATGTAAAATGCTGATGGGCCTTCTTCGACGTGTCTGTCAACTTCAGGAAGAGATGCGTCAGTCGGTTGCTCCAGCCGAGCCGGTGCAGTACTATTTCACCCTGGCCCAGCAGCCTGGAGCCGTACAGGTGCAGGGCACGCAACAGGCCCAGCAGCCCGGTGCACAGACAGCCACAACCATCCAGCCTGGCCAGATCATCATCGCACAGCCACAGCAAGGACAGGTACAACCCATGCCTTGTTAGAAGAGCTTTTACAAAAGGGTTTGCCACCAGGCACCAGATTGCAAATGGCTCATACTGAGATTCAAAGAAACAAGAACAAAAGAGAATGATAAAAGAATTTAAAGCAATATTACGGGCCAATGAGGAGTGAGTGAACCATGCTTACCTCTGTCAAGCAGTACAGTTTTTAACTACACTCTGTGCTGGGAATCATACTGCTAAGGGCTCAATACTGCAGGTCTAAACACCTTGCTTTTCTGATGTTTTTCTTGTTTTGTATTCAGTAGCCCACCACTCTCCCACCAACAGAAAAAATTGAACCTGTGAGCACAAACAACACATATAATAACCACACTGCCCTTGTGAAACCCTGCAGAAGAAATTTCAGTAATGACAGTATTTAACTTCAAAAGAATGAGCCAAACCTAAAAACAAACATAAGAGAAACTAGCTAAAACAAATAAAAATTGGCAATGTATATCTGTTACACGTCCAATAATCTAACCTATGAAAGAGCTGCAACTAGATTTTAATTATATGCTCATCACATTTTTTTCAGAGCCCAATGTGACCCTCTTTCGTCCAACCAATATTTAAAAACCAAAATACTCTTTATTTATTGCCAGAAATGACATAGAAAAGCAGAAAATCCTATCATTTTAAAAGCTGGAACCAATAAATGTTTTAGAATTTTACTCAAAACAAGACTGAAACAATTCTTTGATTATTAGAATAATTGTTAATTAATTTTCAGTTGATCAATTGTTGCAGCTCTAAATAAACCTTATTTTATGCAGCAGTTATAAACAACAGTTATAAAATGCTGTACAAGTAAAAGAACATACCAACTGGGACATGATTAAAAAAACCACCAATTTAAAAGAAAAATGAAACTAAAATTATATAATAACAAATACTTAAAGATTAATAATTATAAAGTATATGTAAGAATCATTAGACAGTTAAAAGAGTCATTAACATTATGACTGTGGGCTAGAAGTAATAAAAGGCTTTTGTTGATTTATACGTTTTCAGAAGTGGTTGAAAAGACGTCACTGAATCTGCATGCCTCAATTCCTCGTGCGAGAAGTTTCAGAGCTGAGGAGCCCTGACCGCAAAAGCCAAGTCACCTTTTAACTCAAAGACACAGTGTCGGGGAGAGCGCGTTCCCCCTTCTGGATCACATTGTTTTCAGCAGTCAGCAAGGTCAAAAACATGCACATTTAGGGATCCCTTTCAGTTGTTCCTCTTTCTAATGATCTCATTCCCTCTACTTTGGCTGTTAAGTGCTCTTCTGTCCAGCTTGGTCTAATGTAGCCGTGCCCCTGGTGCTTCATGCTGCTTCAGCAGACTGCCTTTAGCTGAGCTGTCACACTCACTTAGGCCTGGCTTGATTCATTAGCACTGCGACTGCTGCAGTCCTCACTGAGAGCAGGGAGGTCAGTTTTACACCCACCTTATGTAGGCTATTTACAAGCACGCTAAAAGGTGGGCCCCATGACGATAAGTGAAAGTTTAAAATTATATTACCAAATGTATTAGGTTTGTTGAAGTGCTTTTCAAATAAGATACCAATTTGGAATCTTTGAATTTTTTCCTCAGTCCCTGTAATTACAAATGGTTTGATTTTTTTTAGATATCTCATTCTTACCATCATGCATAAGTTGGTCTGTGTGCAGAGCTTTCATAGTCACATGAATTCTGTCATTTGCCTCTGAGGTCACAAACTGCCTCATAAGTACTTATGAAATTGCAGCTGACATTACTGAAACCGATGTAAATTTCACTTTGATGTCCATTCATTTAAAAATTTCTCCACTATTTAAAAAAAAAAAAAAAAAAAAAAAAAATCCGTCTCTGACATTTCACATTGGCATCTCTATCATTCATATCATTAAATGCAGCTTACGTCAATGTCTTCTGCTCTAACTTTGAAGCTTCCTGCTTGTACAGTCCACACATGCTTACATTCATGTGTTACGTTGTTGCAATCGCTGCTTTCTCACTGTGTGTCCTTCTCTCATTTTCTCATTCTACTCTGTCGGGCCATCAGATGCTGCAAGGTGCCACCATGCAGCAGTTACAGCAAGTGCAAGTGCAATCACAGGGCACACCCATCACGGTAAACACACATGCACGCGTGCATTTATGTGTGCACTAACCACACACACGCACCCATACACATACAGAGGCCTTACTAGTTTTCACAGTTCTGTAGGTGACTGCTGCCTACATACGCTGTCCTGTTCAGGTGGCTGAGGTCTGTAGAGGTTACTGCAGTGTGAGATCAGGTGGCCTTTTCTAGATAGTGTGACAGACAGAAGAGAAGACTGGAAACTTGCTTCGTCAGCTTGTCTCCAATCCTTTTTGTACCAGATGATTACCAAACAGCCTTTTTTAAAATGTAAAGATAAGACTGGGGATGCTGGTTAAAATCTAATTCTGGAGAATTAAGTGATTTCCTGGCTCAAACATAAACCGTCTGTA
>KV751318.1:9540310-9551740 GCA_001698575.1 Mola mola | reverse complement strand
CTTAACCTTTTATGGCTCAAACATTGCCGGTGGTGTCTGTTTATGAACGCTTGAGTCTAAAGCCACATTATTTATAGACGTGCAGGGAAATACCCACAACAGAAGTCCAACACGCTCTCCACAATCCCTCCGCTGAGGGTTTGGTCGAAGCACCTTTGGAATATATTTATGGCTGTGGTTGATTCTTCACACGTCTTTTGTGCTGTACACAGAAGGCAACATGCAAGCTTTTCATTAAAGGTGAATTGCCTTTCTGACATTATTAAACTCATTTAGCGCTGACAGCTTGTTGATTGAAATTTTTTCCCTCTCTGTGTCTATCCTTGCAGTTTTCCTTCCCTCTGAACCCTGTTTCCAGCCAGCTAATCTACTTTCTCACCTGGGTCATGGAAAAAGCCTGGTCCTCTTTTCCAGGTTTTCAACCACGCTGCACAAAATTCACTAAAATCACCTTCACCTCTGCCTCCGGCATCCTACAAAACCCCCCCTAAAAAACAAGAAAAAAACAAAAAAATACACTGACGTATTTGATGTTGGACCTGTTTTTATTATTAATAGTCTGAGTAATGAAAATCAGAAAATAGCGTTTTGTTTCGTTGTGTTTTTATTGGTGACTAAGAGAGAAAAAGGGCTGGAATGAGGGAAGTGGCCCTGTGGAGTAGTGAAGGGAAAAAGCCACTCTGCACTTTGTGTGGGGCTTGAACCTGCTCAGTGTTGCACATTGGAAGCTTTTTTTTCATTTACTGCTGCTGTTTATTTATTTACTTTTTTATCTGTTCACCTCAGCAGGTCGTGTAAATTCTGCTCCATTAAGGATCATTTATGGCCCAGATGCCTTCGTTATTCCCATCACTCCCTCCCTCTCCTCCATCATTCCGACGTCCCTGTCATCCTAAGTGGGAAAATCATCTCTCATTTGCAGTCTAATCGACTTTACCTCTCTCACCATCTCTCGGTCTCTCCCTCTCTCTTCTCTCTGAAGTGATTGGCTGGTCCTTTCCTGTGTAGAGTATGTAGGAACAGCCTTGAGAATAAATGTGGAGGACTGAGAAATTGAGTACGCAAGTTAGCAAGTTGTGTGAATAGTTGATTTATTGACAGAAATTTTTTATCTGAAGTTATTTTCATAACTTATTTATTGTATCAGTCGATAATTCTGAAAATGAAAATCACAATTTTATAGTTTCAGCTTCTCAGATATGACAATTTACTGTTTTATCTTTGTCAAGATAGTAAATCGAATAGTTTAGGAACAATTTAATTGAGACACTTCATATTTTCTGACATATCAGACAATATTTCATTGGTGAACAAATGAATCATCATTCACAGGTTCATATATGAGTATTTGCAAATAAAAGTATAATTTTAGAGACTTAACCACATTATGTTTAGGACTTTATATTTTCCTTTCGTCTGGTAGAATCTCTTTTAAACATGCAATAAGATGGTATGTGTCCGTGCCTCAAAACTAAAATTTACAGAAAAAAGAAAAAATCTTCTATATTTAGAGTCATTTTTCTCAGCTTGAGTATTTTTGACAATTCCCTCAATTTGAGTAAAGGAAGAACCGATATCCAGTCGAGCAGCTAATTAGATCAAGGTCAGCCTAACTGAGTTGGACAGGAACAGAGATAGTATGATTTTGGCTAATTTGTGTTCTTGAGATTTCAAAGACACGGTTTTGGACTCAGACACAAGGTCATTTTGGAGTCAAGATGTTTTGATCAGGCGCTGATTCACTACCTGCCCATCAGGGATATAATACTTTCAAAGGGGCAAAACCATGTTAGTGGCAGTTCAAACATTACTGTGTCTCTGTTTGAAAATATGCCTCATTGCTGTTTTATGATTGAGAATTCTAGACGCACAGATTCCTTTTAATTGTCAGAAACTGGACTTTGTGGAATGTATGGCGTAACTACATATGGTGAAATTATTTTTTGCTACCCAAAATAGAGAGGAGGAAATATTATCCTGATGTGTTTTCACTTTCCTTCTTTCACTTTCACACATTGTGTGAATGTGTCACGGTCCCCCTGGAGGTCTCTGCGCCCAGTCTCCTGATGTCTCTTTCAGTGGCCTGTCACATTCTGCAGCAACTGCTTTGACCTCCGTGCCCCCCCCCGCTCCTACTCCTTGCTTGAATTTGGCTGCTCAGGGTGAATGATAACAATGTGATACTCTATCGATCGATAATTCTCTTTCAGTTTGTTCCCTGCTGCAACAGGGTAATTTGCCTGCATAGAGGAAAAAAGGAACTGAGAGCGAAACAGGAGTGAACCCAAAAGAGTCGAGGTTAGCGGCTGTATTAATTTCTACTTTCAGCGCAAAATGTGTGTCCCCAAGGAGAGCACTGTCTGTCCTGGGAAGGCCAACCTGGAGTCAGGTTTCCCTACCAATCTCTCTCTCTCTCTCTCTCTCTCTCTCTCTCACACACACACACATACACACACACATGCACCATTTTCATTAAGGGTGGAAGCAAACTACTATTGTTTAATTGCTTGAGTAGTGTAGAACATGTGATAGGTTGTAGGTGAAATTCAACACACACACATACGATTCTCTCAAAGTCCAGCAAGTCTTGAAGTCCATGCCATGTCTGTAGTCCAAGTCTTGCACTGTGTGTTTCCATCGTCTGCTGGCACCTTGTTGCTTTTTTTTTTTTTTTTTTATCAGTGTCCGCATTGATGATTTGTTTTGTGTATGATTCCTTGAAACAGACTATCGTAATGCAACACGATGATAATAATATAAGTTATGTCCCCAGCCCCAAGTGGGGCCCATGTAAACCAGAAAGAATCATGATCATACTATACAAGCAGGGATAATCACTTTTTTATACAAAATATGCACAGTTTCCTAGTGAAGTAACAAAAAACTGAACAATTTAGTATGTAAAATGTTTATAGCATGTGCAGGCAGTGATATGAGTAAAGCAGATTTGTAGGAGGCCCAGTCATTCCTGTCCAAGGGCCTGCCTCTATTCTCCCAAACCCTTTAATAAATATCCCTTCATCCGCCCCTTTATCTGGATCTGAACTCAAATTTAATGGGTTTTTTGGCTTATTCCCCATCTTCCCACCAAGTTTCACTAACATCCTTCTTATAGTTTTGGTGTAAACAAACCAATGAATAAACAGATGGGTGCAAACAAGCTGCTTGTCAGAGGTTATTAATGAATTGACGACACCGAACAGATTTTATAGTCATACCTGTCGTACACAGCTGTTTTATTCACAGTGAATATTTTTCTTACGGTTGATCGTTGGTCCACCCAGTTAGTATCTTATTGAGGTCAAAGAAAGTTTAGGCTAGTTTTGCCAAGGTAATAATTCATTCAGTGGTTTGAAATTGGTTGCCTATTGAAGATGAATTTCAAGCTAACCGTCACGTGTGTTCCAATATATACTGTCCGGCTGCCGTGTCTTAGCTTTTTGGTTCATTAACATCAATTATGAAAAATAATGAAAAATGTCCAAAACTGTTGCCATATTTAATTGGTTCTTCCTCAGATCTTCCACCATTTTTCTACCATGTTTTTTTTTATTTCGGTTTAGCGTACGGCAGCACAGACAGTAACTCTTTAAAGTTTCAACAACGAGCTTGTTTTTACAGTAATCTGTGTTTATGTAGTGGTATTGTCACCGTAGCAGGCCAAGAGAACTGCGGCATTTGGCCACAGAGGTTGAGGGGAAATGCCAAGAGGATAGTTCCACTAGTCAAGACCATGTAAAAACTCAGATCTACTTTCACAGCCAGGGCAATTCATGTCTCCTTCCGTACATCATATTATTATATCTCTCTGTCTCTCTGAAATATGTGGCAGCGGCTCTACACAGAGGCGGTGAGGCTGTAGATTAGTGAGGTTAGTGATATTGAAGAGGTGGTGCAGTTTGACAGCTTGTACAAACACTCTTGACTTGACAACTTGATTCTGTTATGTTTTGATGCCCTTTTTACCAAGGATATTGTGTTTTTGTTTATTTGTTTGTTAGTTAGCAGGATTATACAAAACTGCTGGATGGATTTCAAGGAGATGTGGCGGGGGTATAGGGAATGAGCCATGGAGGAACCCATTAGTTCCTCGCAAGTGTGCTTTTGAAGGAGGGAACAGTTTCTGATGAAAATGAACCAATTTTGATTGTAATTAGCCTTTAGCATGTTTTCCATACCCTGTGTGTTTTGTTTTGTACGGCAATATTGAGCCAAAAACAGAGATGGATAAGATGACTGGATAAGATGTTCCGCTGACCTGTTTGTGTTGATTGATCAATATTTCCCTTTCTCACTATAACTGTCTGCTCTGGGAACGTGCTCTTAGAACACTTTAGTGTGCCTCCTTCCCTTCGCTTCTCACAGTGCCCTGGTCTAAATCAGTGTTAAACTGCTCTGCCAAAACCACGCACAACCAGCAGTCAGCTAAAACAGGATGAGTCGGACTGAAGTGACTATACACTGCCCTGCCAGTAAAGTCGGAGTCTCCTTTTCCTGGAAGCGCATCACAAGCCATGTGAAAGCTGCTCTGTAACATCACCTTGTGTAAGTGGTATGTAGGTAGTTTGGTTTGTATACAAAAGCAGAGAACTGTCCTCACCCAGACGCCCTCTTTGCAGTCAAAGTTTGATTCATTTTCGCCACAATCTGAGGCTAAATGAATCACGAACGCATTAGACTTTTCTGATAATGACAGAAAGTATTATTTTGCACTTGCAAAGAGTACTTTGGATGCAAGGTTTGTGTGTTGCCAGTGTGTGCGAAGACCACAAGGCAGGCGCAACATAATAGCTCAATAGCTTTAGCCTCACCATTATCTCTCAGCAGCACACTTAAGCGCTGACCCCAGTGAGAGGCTGCCTCTGAACACTGTGGATTATCAGCCAATGCTGAATAATGTGGAAACTAACTCTACTGATCGGCGCTGATGAGGAATTAACATGTTTATACTAATGAGGGAGCGGCTGCTCTTTATCTCATTCGCTGGTCTACATTACAGCAATTGTAACATGGATGATAAGTAATAATAGATTGAGAAGTGCTGGCCTCAGTTTCAGATGCAGGACTGATTAAATGTAATCAGATGCAACAAGAAATGATGGGGCTCCAGAGATGATATCAGGTTGAAGTTGTTTGCCATGTAGCTTTAAAGCGAAGCAGCAGCTGGACTCCAATCCTCACAGAGGGTATTCTCACACTTCTCTGCTTGTATATTATGATATTGTTCATTTTATGGAAAGTCAATTGTCTCGCTGTTCTTGGCTAATCCAGCAAATATAATACCTGACAAATCACTGCGCGTCATCATGTCAATGCCAAACATCGTATATAAATTCACTATTATCATAAATCTGCACCTCTCATTGATTTGCAACATTACCCATTACAGTTTCATATACACAGACATGTTAGAGAGAGAGTTTAACATGAAAACAAAATCTCTGACTGTAGATAAATTAAATAGTCTCCTGGTATATGCGTGTTATCATATCACCCATCTCTGTTGGTCAGTGGAGAATTTCCAAACTGCACTCAGCTATTTAGCCTTTAATGTGAAAATAAAGCAGAAGTGCACATTTAGACGACTATAAATTGTTATAAGCTTGTAAGAGTGATGCAAAAGCTGAATGAAAATGCAGGTGAATTTGGTGTGAGTTAAGACAGATCATTGTTTGGGGAATCTGTCCAGTCAGTCTCATTGATGTGGGAAATCTCTACTTCTCTCTGTTCCAAACTGGGTCTAACTGACAAGTTGTTTTCATGGTATTTTTCTCCCTGTGTGCGTGTTTTTCCCCATCAGGCACATGAGCACTATGGTTATATTTTGCAGAATACAAGGCTGAGCAGGCAAACTTGATGTGTACGCATGGTTGTAAAGACAGACACAAATAAAACATCCTCAGAGTCTTCACTCTCCCTTTCCTTCTGTTACCTGCTGGTCCTCTGCTCTCTCTGCTTGCTGCCTGCCTCCTGTGTTTCTGGATCCAGGGATAGGCCAGGTCTCAGTGTCTTCCTCCTGTTGTCCCTGCCTGTCTGCGCCCGCATGCAAGGCCCATCTAAAGTGCTGTTAAGATCATTTTAATTTATAATGACACTCACTATAAACATGTGAGAGAAGCAGCGCCATGGAGACGGAGCTCAAACAAAATCACAGTGTAGGACAGTATTTATAAGGGCTGCGTGGCCTGCAGAAAGCGCTTTGCAGTGTGTATATATAGATAAATGGATAGATGGTTTAAGGAGATTGCATATGTGGGTGTGTGAGTGTGGCTGGCCATGCCGTGGCACTATGGGCAGAGCATAAACAATAATCAAATGGTAATGAAAGAGACAAAATTATATGGGCTGCCTGCACCACCTGTAAGAGCACTGTCATTTCAGCTCTTCCTGCGTGACAGTTCTTTGTTCAGTGTCTGCTGCTGTGATCTTTTGCTCCGCTATCTTATTTTGGTCCGGTTTCACCAGAACTTTAGGCTTTCTATTCCTCGGGCGTAGCTACACCTGTCTCCCTGCTTGTCCGCCCTCTCTTACCCTTGGGTGCGTTCCCTTTCTGTACCTTTTAATACCTACTTTTTGATCAGTTGAATGAAGTAATGGTTTATTATCAGGTTTATTCCAGCAGATGATATGTTAAAATTTAGTCTGTGTTGCAGTGGCTGCTGGTTGTGAGACTGGAAGGCTGTTGAGGCTAATGAATCAGGAAAGACGGGCAATGATGGGTAGGTGGAAGGATGTGCGTAACAGTAGAGTGAGCATACACCAGAAGACATATTTCAAAAAAGGTCTTTTAATGGATTTTAATGTTTAAACATGTCGTTCTTGCTACGACATGTTTAAACATTAAAATCCTGTTGTGGTCCCACTGTGAAGGACATGTTGAAACCAATTTAGTTCTTTGCCAAATAATTTTAATGAAAAACATTCTTCTGCTTGAATTTTCAACAATGAATACCAAGCAACTAAACCATTTTCCAGTCTTTTAACTGCAGCGACAGCGTAACAACAAACTTGGCAGAAACTATAAAAACAAAGTCTGGGTTTTAACTTAGAAAATGAGTGTCTGAACTTTAAAAGACAAGTTACCTTTTTAAAGTTCAGCAAACATCAAGTTTTAAGGCAGACATAATCCAAACTGGTCCACAGCTGCTGTGTAAAATTTTAAAGGTTCATAAATTTTTTTAATTTGCACTGTTGTAACTATATATCAGTTTATGCAGAGCTCAAAAAAATTGTATATATTGTCTCAGGGCTGTTTATAGCCAATTTTAATACAAAACACTGACCATACAGGCCAGGTTGTGCTTCATTGCCATGGTGATCTAGCTAACTTAAAGTGAGGCACCTTAGAGACATTAAATTCCCTGTATTTATACTGAACGTACCTCACTAACCCATTAGTTTCACGCCATACAGTAGTACAGCCGACTGGCTGCTCGCCGCCTGAAGTGACTCCCTGTCATCATGGTTCACTGTAAGGAGAGGAGGCGGGGCCATTTTGCCTCAATCTTGCCTTCAAGTCTTCTGCAGCATCTGCTGCTGGTCTTGCCTCAAATCGCACTAATTCACTCCTTTTTTTGTTTTACAACAGAGATTTGCGGAAAGTACAGAAATATATCATAAATTTAAAATACGAACACCATCATAAACCTGCCACAATAAAGCTGTCCTCATTTTTATGAGGTCATATGGAAGTTCTGCCTGATTTTTGATTTCATTTTTTTTTTTTAAAGGTTTTTTTTTTTAACTCACCGTGCAGCTGCTAATGCTGGTCCATAAACACACAATAACTCTGCCTCTACATGTCCGTGTGTGTGTGCGTGCGCATGCAGGTCCTCGGTCCCTCTGGTCTTCACTTGGCCCTCAGATTAAAGCGATGTCAGCAAGTGTGTATGAGACCTCACAGACGATACCTCATCTACCTCTTTTCCATTCTGGCTCTTCTAGTCTGGCTGTCCCATCATCTGTCCAATACATTACGCAGTCACATCTTTCTGTCTCTTGTGTGTCCCCCCCCCCCCATTATCTACATGTCTAACTGATGCTCACTCCCTGTGGTCTCTGCTACTTTACTCTCCAACCACTTATTTCTATCTGCATTTGTTAACACGTAATATATTACATACTTATTGTCTTTCATCTTCACACTCTCTGTTTCTTTCTCCTTCTTCGCTAGTTATCAGCACACAATGAATCATATTGACCTTTTAGGTGTCCAGTGATGTCCTGTACACTTTGGACCAAGGCCAATAAAACTGAACTGCGGGAAGGAAAACTTAACGTGACTCTACACTCAAATTAACCAGTTAAACTTTGACCAAATTGGAAAATGTCACAAAAGGGGAACTTTGTGTTTTCACCAGTGTTTTAAGGTTGTTTAAGACCTGCATCCATACTGACACACAGCAGCAATAGAAAATGAGATGAATCTCATCTTGTGCCTGCTTCCTTACGTCGGCACAGTGTAAAAATAAGATGAAACCAACAAACAGCATTCGGTCTGGGGTGGGAAAGACAGCTGACAGTCAAAGCAGGTCAAACCTGTGAAATGTTCCCTTTTGCTCTCTATGATGGTGTTTTCCAGCTCCCCTTTCTTTGTGTCTGTGAAAAACTGAGCCCCCACCCCACAAAACTCTCCTACCATGCACACATTCACACCTAAAGAACGATTAGGATTTAGTCAAAACCTGTGTTTTTGAAGGAGGACAAAAATTTTTAATTTTATTAAAATTTTGTTGCAAATGCAACAAAATTATAGAGTTTGACAGCCTCAGAGTGGACAAATCTGGGCAGATCCCCTGTGATTTTTGACCAGGAGCTCAGGTTGGGAACCACTGCTCTACAACAGTTGTTTCCGTTTGAACAGCCAAACTCACAATGTACTTGTTGTCATTTCTTATAGTTTTTCTTTCTTTAAGCATGAAAATACATAATTGAGGTTGATAAAACTCGTAACATAACTCTAACATCAATTATATAGTGTGATTTGGCTATATTGGCATTTTAAATGACTGATTACTTACAGTGGTATATCAAGAAGTTGGCTTCCTAAATTCCTAATTGACACTCAGATGCTGACAGTTTTTGCACAGGTTTCTTCCTTGTCTACATTAAACTGGTTGGCAGGTAAAATGATTTCACTGGCTCTTGTTTTCAGCTGTGATAGACAACAGTTTGATGTGGATGGGAGGCCACATATTATTACTATGGTTATGTATATAAACTACAGGCCAAAAGATCTGACCTCTTTCCGCTCACTTTTTGATTCCTTGGACAACTGTTATGTGGCAAACTCGGCTCTGACTTTAGGCTTTTGGTAAAGTTGTTTGATGCATCTTCTGGGCTTTAATGTGGACGTAAGATGGAGTAAAGTGAGAGACTGGAGAAACTGCAAGGAGAGAACAGCTACAAGAAGACGATGTAAGAGGTATGGCCAGTAAGAGAGAGCAGGAGGAGGGTAGAGGCAGGGTGGGATTGAACAAAGGGATGAATAATTCAGAGGAGTATTGTCCAAGGTGGGGGGGTCCACCCTGACCGGGGTTCTGCTTCAGCCTCATTAAAGTGAGGAGGAGGTAGAGAAGGAGCGCAGAACATAAGCAGAGGAGCAAGGAGAAAACGAAAACGAGAAGAACACTGTCACTAAGCAATAATGTAACGATGAGAAGAGAGGGCTCCAATTTGTTGAGTTGGATGTGTATCAGTGGAAAAAAACAACACTGCACATACAGCACATAAGATAGATATGACCCAAAAAGACATACTTCCTGTTTTTGTTTTTTTTTACAGAATGATATACTTCTCTGCCTTTCGTTTAGAGGAGTAGTTCTCTATAATAAAGAAATGTGGATCTTCTGTTAGTAATGCTTTTTTGTATGCTTTCTTATATTGTTCAAGTCTGTTTGTGCAAAGTAAAAAAGGCGCCAGTAGGTTTTGTTTGTGGCTGTAGAGGCGGCTTAGGATGTGGCCGCTGAGAATGGCAAAGTCACTGCAACGATGTGGCACGTTTGTGTGGGACGTGAGGTGTTTGCAGGGCTTCACTGCAGGGTGATGTATGCCTCTAGCACACGGCTCTGGACTCTGTCTCAAAATTACACACAACATAAAGACGCTGACAGCTACACAAAAACGCACGGGAACACAAACGTTTATTATGACATAGAGGGATGGCAGCACGCTGACGCTGGACAGAGGAGGAACACAGAGCAGCCCCTCCATGCGATGTGATCTAGGTGCACCAGTGTTTGACTTTAATCGGAGCAGAGATAACAGTTATAGAGCGAAAGCTTGGCCAACCCCGGGTCTTCAGTTACCACCACTATAGCTACTGCATATCTGCACCAGCTGGGGCATCGCCATCAAAGACGGGGTCACGGGGTCGCTGCCTTGTCTTCCAACTGGCAGCCTTCTCGTAGTGCTGTAGAGATAGTTTACTCTTCTCTAAAGTGTGTGTCAACTTTATGGTGTGCATGATTAAAGAATGTGCTGTGGGCTCTGTCTAAAACCACTTACCATTCAGTTTTCACTCTCTCAAGAATCTGCAACACAACTGTTACCGTTCTCTTAACGTTGACGCAAAAATGTCAAAGATGACACAATCACTTATGAGTAAAATAGCAGCCTATTCGAGCTTTCAGATGTCTCTTGCATTCAAGACTCCGCGAGTGGAGTTCACACACTGCTGATTAAGCTGTCAGATTAATCTTTTGGTATTTTGCAGAATGCATTTTAGCTAAAATTGTTCATCTGGAGAATTAAGAGGGTGCAGCCATAGCAGTGATGTAAGGTACAGTTCTAAGCAGTTAGAAGCATGTGGCTTTATAAACCTGTCGACGGTGTTTGCATAATAACCCCCACTACCAGAAGAGGGAGACAGAAGTTTCAAATTGCAGCTTTAATATTGATCTAATGCTAATCATAATATAGGCTTACAGAACAGGTTATACAGGGGACTGGTTTGAAGTCCAACCTGACTGATATATTCAGTGATATTTTCGTCCAATGTTGTCCTTAAACAGATTTATCCGTATTGGCATATATGTCATCAAAATCAATATAAAAAAATCAAGAACGAAATAACAAAATACACAAAGACCGTCGTGATAATTTGTGAGTTGAAGTCCGAGTCAAAAGGCTGCCTTGACATATCAACAGAGGCACTGTGATGATTAAAATAAAAATCCTTTATTAGATCATGGATGGACGCCTTCACATTTTGACCTTCTAGGGGTCTTCATCAAGGCATAAAGAGCAAATATATAAGAAATAGGTGCAATAAAAAAACACAATTAAAAACATATCACCTTACCCGTAGAAATAAACCAAACATTTAATTTTAAAATTATCTATAGCTCTTGATAGCACCAAAGGCAATATAAAAGAAAATGGACAAAATTTGGTTGGCACCTAATATTAGACATAAGACACAATGACTTG
>KV751318.1:9516045-9528696 GCA_001698575.1 Mola mola | reverse complement strand
AGGTTACAATTGTAACCTGTCAAAGCTTTCATTTTCTTCTCAAACAGGTTTTCACAGTTGTTAATAAATTCTGCAGCAGTGATTATATATAAAATGCACTGTGAATTAGAAATGTAAGATAACAGGAGATGTTCCTTGACAGAAGCCTCCCGCTCCGTCTCGTTTTGAACCTGAGTTAATGTAGAGATCGCCTTGTTGACACTTCTCACTTCTCCACTGTCAAAGTAGAGATAAAGCGTTTATACGAATACGAGAGCACCTGAGACATAAGACACGAGTTACAGTAATTTATGTTGTGTTTTATTCTGGAGAAGTTCTCAAACTGAAGTGGCTATTACTTCTGTGGGACAGTAACCGCTGCGGCGGTAAAAGCAGTCTTCCACTGTAAGAAGTGGTAAACACTCATCTCCCAGCAAAATGACACGTTTCAGACATTTAAGTGCCTCAGCACCTATCTCAATGCTGCCTTGTCAAGGTTTATTTCTGTGGAAATGAGATCATTTGAGTGTATTTGCCTTCAAATACAGTTGGCATGAACCCAAAGACGGTAAATCTGTCAAAGGAGGGTGGAAGAGAATGAGTCATGAGCCACATTAGGCCAACTGTGATTTGCAGTGCTAGGCTATATAAATAGAAATGACCTGACTTAAGTGTTCAGGCCGTGTGTATTGGAAATACTGACTCTATCATCAGTGTTACTTCTTCTATATGTTGCTCTCGTTCTGGTGCTGCTGACCACATGACTCGACACGCTTTTCTTGTATTTTATGTCATGGATCAACAAATCTTTTCCCTGCTTGTTTGCACTTTTCTCGGGGAGTCAACAAAGCGTAATTTAATGAGTTTTAGTCGGCCCATTAATGATGAATGAAGAGTGTTCTTATTTCTGTATGTGAATTTTGACGTGTGTGTGTTTCAGTTTTCTGCTGGTGTTCAGCTGCTTGGTGTTGTCCGTGTTCTCCACCATCCCTGAGCACCAGAAGTTCTCCAACCAAAGCCTCTTCATCCTGGTACGACCCTTTCATTGTCCCACTTCCTCCACTGCATCCATATCTGCTGGCGAGTGTGTTGATGTGTTTTGGACAGGCTCCGACAGCCATGTAAGCAGGTGGGAGGAGGATTCAGGTGTTGTTTACTGTACAGGAAATCACAAACATGATCCACTAATCTTAATAGCTATCCCATAATCTCCCCCTCCTCCCCTCCTCCTCTGTACTCTGTGAAAGGTAATGGAGCCCATTTCATCCTCTCTCTCCTCCCACCTTACTCATCTTTACGTGTTATTTAATGGCGGGAGTCTTGAGTTTGCGTTCTTGCCGTTCGCTCTTGCGATCAATCGTCCGGCCATTAGTAGGCAATTAGCCATTAGTGGGCTTTACTTACACGAACATTTGCTCTAATAACAGATTGGTTCAGTGCACCTTTCTGCCTGTGAGTCTAGAAACCTGAAAGCAACACAGACAAAGAGAGAAAGATGACTGGTGTGTTAAAATGGTAAAACTGCTGTGGTGTAACTTTTATAAACTTCGATTTTTGTTTGCCAAATAGAAAGTAAATACGTCAAAGAGTTCTTGCTTTGTAAGAGGGTGTTATAAAGTAGAGCATAAAGCATGTAAATGTTGTGATGAGTGTAAATATCAGTTATCAGACTAAGAAAAGTTCAGTGGTTGTTCACAGTATAAAAACTGACTTTGGTCAGTGTTTATTATGAGACGTACTGTGGACTTTTTATGCTTCCATACTGACATTGATGTTTGTTTTTTTCCACATAATTTGTTATTCAGTATAAAATAATGTTTTACTCAACACTGACAGGATGAACACTGAATAAGCACAATTCAGTGTTTAATGTTGAACTCAACAAAGTTGTAAATATATGAAGATATTCATCTTTTATGACTTAATACCTATGCTAAATTTAATGATTTAAAGACGGCCTCTGATGAAAATCACATTTTTGACCTTGCTTACATCTCCATATGGTGTCTTTTATGTACTAAATAGGCAGTCAAAATAAGCAGTCAGTGTCATGGCAGATGGTTTCTTCTTTTGTGCTGCAATTCATCAATGATCTCCAAAAACTAAATCTTACCGCCTGGGTCTTCAACGTAGAAAAACCAGCTGAGCCAATCCTGCTGACTTGGTGGGGCTTAACACTGTAAAAACTAAATTTACCATTCTTATGCGTCCACATGCAGGTGACCTTGTACAAGTAGCTCCTCCTCCACTTCCTGGGAATCTTGTCACTGTGCGGCGTACAGTAGACTAGTTTAAAAGAAGATGACTAAGACTGAGAAGATGGCTTACCCAGGCGAAGGGCGGGGCCGTGAAGGGAGATGGGGAAAGTACATTCATAGATCCCCACAACCTAGATGAGGCAAAAGTGTAGAATAATAGCCAAGAGATTTTAACGCAACAGTGGGATTTTTCATTTTTAATGAAAAAAAATGTTTAAATCAAAACAGAAGTGGGTTTTTAATGGTTTAATAAATGGCTAGAACAGGGCTTAAACTGAATTCATATGAAATGAAATTTTAAATATCTCTGTAGTGGAAATGTTGATTTGGTAATCTGTCCAACCCCGTCATTGACCTGTTTGTGTGTGTGTGTGGTTTGTAGGAGTTTGTGATGATCGTGGTCTTTGGGTTGGAGTACTTCATCAGGATCTGGGCAGCTGGCTGTTGCTGCAGATACCGAGGATGGCAAGGACGGCTGAGATTTGCCAGGAAGCCCTTCTGTGTCATAGGTTGGTGTGCGTGTGTGAAAAGTACATCTGAATGTCAAAACTCTACCTCCATAACCGCTGTTTCCTTTCTGAACATCTTCATAGACTTCATAGTGTTTGTGGCTTCGTTGGCCGTGATAGCAGCGGGGACGCAGGGCAACATCTTTGCCACGTCGGCCCTGCGCAGCATGCGCTTCCTGCAGATCCTGCGCATGGTTCGGATGGACCGAAGGGGAGGCACATGGAAACTTCTGGGCTCAGTGGTTTATGCTCACAGCAAGGTGGGAATTTTTAATATGGTCGTCTCTCTGCTCAAGCTACACCACAGAAAATCACTTTATCTGGTTTGTTTGAAAATGACATATCGACTGACATGCATGGCAACCACATACAGCATTGTGGGCTACTAATAAAGGAGGTTGAGGGCTGGAGAGTGTTATTAAATGGCTGGAGATGATGGTCACGATGGTTAGTAATTCGATGAGTACGTTTAAGTGTATGTGTGGAAAATGTGGTAAATCTATGCATGACCAGCTGTAACGTGATTACTTTGTCCGCCCTTCATCTGCTGCTTTTTTGAGTTTTCATACTGCCTGAACACCCGACACCCACTGGTTGACTTCACACACAATTAGACGGTGTTGATGATGATAAATTGATGCATCAGCCGTCAGCATAAGCAGAACCGTGCAGCCGAGTCAAAGCAGAAGCCAAATGTGATGATGATGGGAATTTCGCCAATAATGATAATAGCGACAGCAGGCAAAAATGCCGTTGCTGTTGCTGACAGGTGTGATTGATATCTTCTTCCCTGTTGTTCTCTCAGGAATTGATTACAGCCTGGTACATAGGTTTCCTGGTCCTGATCTTTGCCTCGTTCCTGGTCTACTTGGCAGAGAAAGACGTCAACACAGACTTCAACACCTATGCAGACTCTCTCTGGTGGGGGACTGTGAGTACTACATAATACATGAACACGGGGTCACTGTTCCTTAAGAAATAAGATTTTACTTTTGTTGTCCATTATATTGATAACTTTATTCATATGGCACTTTTCCCCCGAAAATTATAAAGTTCTTTAACAATAAAGCAAGAAAAATGAAACCTTCACAAAAGGCACAATAAACACATACACAATAAACACAGTGGGGCAGGACACAGAAAGAACATGCAACGAAATGAAAAACCATCAATCAAAGCTTATTTAAAATCAGGAAATGTCTTTTGATAAAACAAAGTCTTAAGTTGAGACTACTTGTTGAGAAAAAGAAAACAGGGACTCATACAACCTCATTTCCTCAGGCAGCTCATTCCAGACCATTGGGCCCTGACAGCGAAGACTTTGTCACCTTTAGTTTGGATGCTGGAATAGAAAGAAGACCTCTGCCTGAGGATCTCAAATTACACTCAGAGACATAAGGGATTTAAAGGTCGAAAATGTTTTAGTCTGGAGCCAGGTCATGTCAAGCTTTAAACTCTTTAAAAATATTTTAGACCTTTAGAAATATTTTCTGAGGCCTGTTTAGTGTTTGTTTGTGGGGAGACAAGTAAAAAGGCTGGTACAGTGATGAGACAAAACCATGAAAAAAAGAGTCTTTGATTTCAAATGGGTCTTTGTTGTCGCAGTAGTTCTAAGATGCTAAACACAAGACTGAAATATTCCATCATTGTTGACAAGAAGAGGCTGTGCAACAGGCAATACAAAACAAAAGCAGACATGACATAAGTGTACGAGAGCAGTACAACCCAACAATAATAATGGAGGCCAAAGTGTTGAACTGTGAAACAATCTCGCTCGGAGCAGCAGTGAGGACAAATGATAAGCTCTTAAATTTGTCCTGGAATTAGAATCAAAACCAAACATTTAACCAGAAGTAAATCAACCAAGAAAATCAATCAATGTCATGTGACAACAAAACCTTGTAGACTTAAAAATGACACGAGTGAAAAGTTAAAATCAGTTTGAGCATCATTTAGAATATGTTACAATCTTGATAATATTTCATTATGTTGTGTGCGTGTGTGAAATCAGTTGTATTTTTTTTTTTTAACCTGCCCAGATTACTCTTACTACTATTGGCTACGGTGATAAGACCCCTCGTACCTGGCAGGGACGGCTCCTCGCTGCTGGCTTTGCCCTCCTGGGAGTCTCCTTCTTTGCCCTGCCTGCCGTAGGTCTCCCATACTTTCATTGGTACATTTTTACTCACAGCCACCAAAGTCACAGCTCCTCTCGTCATCTCTGACACTCAGGGAATTCTGGGGTCAGGCTTTGCCTTGAAGGTGCAGGAGCAGCACCGGCAGAAGCACTTTGAGAAGAGGAGGATGCCGGCCGCCAACCTGATACAGGTGCTGGCCAGGATGGTCAAATACGCCGTTCAATACAATCACTCTCGATGTTAACGCTCACGTTGTGTTTCTGTGTTGGATGTTTGTGTCTCTCCAGGCTGCCTGGCGTCTCTACTCTACAGACGCCAAACACTCCTACTTAACAGCTACGTGGTACTTTTATGACAGCATGTTGCCTTCGTTCAGGTAGGTTCCCCCCATCGGTCGATCAGTGGATTTGACCGTCAGAGGACTGTGTTTGTCCTGGCCCTTGTTTGAAGTGTTGTGATAGATGCAGACAGAGATGTGAGAGGAGTGTCAAAAAAGTCTACAGCAACTGGTGTTACTTTATCCTGCTCATATACTAATATGAAAGGAAATACGGCACGTACTGCGAAAGGCAAACTCTTTGAGCCCTTTTTAGCTAGTCCTGCTGGTTTTAAATGTACAGATTTTCTCTCATAAGTAAATCATATTTTCAGCTTCAGCTTTGGTCCTTCCAAATTCATTTCATTACTTTTGTTCTACACAGTGGTTTCTTATATTTTGCATTTATGTGATTAATTTGACTAATTTTAATCTGCTTAAAAGGAGAGGAACACTCATAGATATCGTTAACATCACGTCAAAATTTGCCAATATCATAACTTTTCACGATCATCAGCTTATTCCTCCCAAGTGCTTCCTCTTCTTTTGAGCGTTTGGACCATTGATTTGACCTTTGTGTGAGCTCTTCCTGTTTTGTTGTTTTTTGTTCATCTGTCATGTGTTTTTCATGTGTTTATTCGTGCACGTGGGCTGTCAGAGAACTGACGCTACTGTTCAGTCACCTCCAGCGACAGAGTAACACCAAGAAGGTTCTCCACAACCCCTACCACACGCTGCTGTCTGGGCTGTGGCCCTACAGCTCCCCCTACCTGTCGGGGGACAGGTACGCACCCCGCCACACACCTCAGATACAGCACAGCCGCGCGCGCACACACAGACACAGAGTCCGAGCAGCAACGACAGGGACTTGTAGCACAAAGCATTCAGCAGTTTGTCCAAAGAAAAGCAAGTTGTCTGAGCTTTCTGCGTGGGCGTGTTGTGTATCTAACCGTATTTCACTGTTGCTGATCTGAGACCACTGTGTTGCAGGCCCCCTCTCCGCCCCCCCGGCTTCTCCGCATCTTTGTCTGCTCCGTTCACACTCTTGCCAGCTGCACCACCACCTGCTGTTCACTCACCCGTTTCCTCTTCCTGTCTTCTTCCTCTTATCCCTTTATTTCCACCTTATCTTTTCCATGCTGTCCATCCTCTATCCCTCGTGTGTTTTCAGGAAGGCAGATGTTCCATGCAGGTTTGTTCTTTAAGTCAAGAGCTGTGCTCGTTGGTCAAACGGTATCTACTATAACTACTGTGAGAGGATTTGCTGCATTTGATTTCAAAATTTTTTTAGCATGTGCCTCAGATTAAGGGTAATTAAGGGAATCATGGGGAAGCACATTAGGGTATCTGAATAGTAGCAGCATGGCTGGTAGAATCTTTGATTTGAGAAGCTTCTTTCACATGACGATTAATGGGCTGTTTTGCAAAATAAACTCAGGGGAAAACCTGCTGCCTTTGCATGATCCTTCAAACCCACCTCCTCACTCCTCTCTGTGTGTCTCCGTAATCCAAAACTGCCTCTCAGAAGCATCTTTCCCAGCTTTGGGTAAGATGGGGAGAGGATAGAGCAGTTTGGAATATTGAGACGTTATCCTTCATTCCTCCAACTCACCCTCTCGCTCCTTTGCCATGCTTTATCCCCATGGGTCCACCGTGTACCCAGGTTGTGTCCCAGGACTTTATGTCCTCCTTCGCCCCCCTCCTTCCTCTGCCCTTTTTCACTCCTCTCTCCCCCTCACCCTCTCTCCCTCTGCCTTGTGTGTCTCCCCAGTCAGCTCCTTTCTAAAAAACGGGGTCTCTTCCGGATTCACGTTGGCCGCAAGCAGAGGTATCCATGGCTACCAGCCTGTGCACGGGGCACGCTGTCTCGTCACCAAATCAATAATACCATCCCTGCTCCCCCTTTAACACACACAGCTTGCCTGAAATACTCAAAGATTTGTGGACTGGTGCAGTGTTTACAAAGTGTTTGTTTTATGTTAACGCATTGAAGAGTTAAATTAAAACAGCCTATATTAGCAGATAATTTTTTAGAGTCTGGCCCACAAATGCTTGAGTAAATCTTACTGTGCCGTTCTTCCCTGGCATGATTTCCCAGCTGGTTTTCTCATGTGCTGAAGAAACAAGAGCTGGTTTTGCTTCATTTGCCTTGAAAGTCATGAGAAACCATATGTAAGACACATTGTACGTCCACAATGGTTCGCAACTGTGTGACCATGTGACAAAAAGACATTGAATGTTTCATCAGTTTTGCCTGACGAAATGAGGAAACGAAACGGCTTTTCTGAAACTGGGGCCGAAGTCAAAAGAATTGCCCTGCTCTTGACTTGTTTTCAACTAAGCTGTTTGCCTCATTTACAGTACCTTCTCAGAGAGGAGGCTTAAATGATTCAGCATGCTTTTTTTCTGTTGCAGATTCGTCATACAACCTACAAAATCAATGTGTTTGTGCTGTATTTTTTAAAAAGGTTTTTAAGTGCTAAAATGTTTCCCTTTGCATGCGAAACTCTTCCAATGTTTTTTGCTGGGATTCAGTGAAGTTCACGGTCCTGAATGCAGCCAAATCATTTGCTTCTTCTCCTAAACAGCATGCGAGGGTCTTTTGCTCTAATGTTTCCAGTCAACCTGAAGCGTTTCAGGTCGCTCGTATGAAATGCTGTTTCCACTAACATCCCTTGACTGTTTAAATTTTAATTTAAATGGATGGCTGTAACTCACACACAACAAAGAGTATATCATGGTTAACATGTGGGGGTGAGCGGCTGGACAGGAATTGCACTGCGGTGCATGATGTTTGCATCGCCTTATGGAATCCGTGACAGTGTGTAGTAACATGCAAGTGGCTGTCGAACTGTTGAGGAGAAAGAATGGGCGCCAAATAGCTTCCCTGTAAATAAATGACCTCACATACTGGCCTGAGTTGCTGTGAGCAGTATAGCATGTTCTAAATGAGGTGCCTTTGAAGCTTTGTCGAAAGGATTAAGGAAGCGTGTCTTTATTCTGATGGTGGCTGGAACATTTTGTGCTTTCCCAGCACTTCTGCAAGTCTGGAATCAGGTTTCAGTCTGACTGTGCCGACTCAGGTGCTCTGATATGCACAAAAAAAATGAGCAAATCCTCAGTTTTTAGTAATACCGAGTGGTCGCTGTGGTCAAACTGCCTTCGTGATCAGTCAGCTCGTCTGTCCTTTGCCGATACAAAATGTACATGTCTATTTGTGTCCCTGTTTTGTTTGTTTGTCAATGATTGCTATGGAAATCAATGGCCATGTTTGTGTGTTCATTCACTATTACTAACAAGGTCTTTTGAGTGAGTTTCGGGTGCCCTTCTGCTGCTTGTCTACGCTCGCCAGGCGGAGCCCCCTAGTGGTCAAAGGCATGGACATTGTGAAAAAATCAGCGTCTGACCCCAAACACTCCAGAAGTTTGACTGTTTTATCCTCATTGTCAGCAGTAAAATTGGCTTCCGGGATCGGATCAGAATGAACAATTCCCGGTCATCCCAGACCATTCGGTACAAGGCTGCGCCGCTGCCCCCAGGCTCCAGCGTCCGCCGCTCTCCCAGCCAAGAGAATGTCCCTGACACCACCAGCCCGGGGAAGGTCCAAAAGAGCTGGAGCTTTAATGACCGCACGCGCTTCCGCACCTCCCTTCGCCTCAAGCCACGTCCACCTGTCGATGGTAGGCAACACACACATTTCAATTGCAGGGGTCATTTTTGCATGAAATAACACCTCTTCCTCGTCTCTGCTCAGTGGAGGGGGTCGGGGAGGACGGTGTGGAGGACAAACCATATTGTGACATGGCCATGGAGGAGGTCATCCCGGCAGTGAAAACTCTCATCCGTGCTGTTAGGTGAGTTCTGGGGGTTGTACAAACTATTGCTGATCTGTGCTGAAACACAAGAAAGCCGAGTGTTTTCCTTTATACTGGCCCACTTGGATTATTATCACCAGTAGTCCTTGTTTTTCTCAAGAATGTTTTTCCCCTCAATTAAAAAAAAAAAAAAAAAAAATCCTGTCCAAACATCCTTTCTTTTACAAGATATCAACAACAAATAGAAAAAAACAGGCATACTGGGCCAGTCGGTGGTTACATCAATGACCACATCACGAATATAATAGAAAATTTCTATTTCTAGTAACCTAACATGCCATTTGTGTGTGCTTGAGAGGCTCACACGTGAAGGAAAATGTTTGTTTTGGCAAATATTTGTTTTGACATGGACAGGTTCTGTAATAATCAGCTGGTCATCAAGGAGGTTTAACAGAACATTAAAAAAAATTCTACTGCTCACTTTAGCATGTTTTAAAAGCTATTACAGACTCATCAGCCATTCTTGGTTTATAAGGTCTGGTCCTTAAAACCTGATAGAGGGTCCATTTAGTGTTCTGTGGTCACTGATAGAATAAGGTCACTTTAAGATGAACCAGCTGTGCATGTGCATGTTCAAACCAACAGCTTTCATCGTGATATCCTGCATTAACGCGTCAACAACGTGCTGCTCGTCCATTAATGGGGCTGCTGTGGGCGGATTCAGCTGACAGAGTAAAAATGTTCACTTAGGAGAGGTAACTGAGCCCTCCTGCACGCTGGGTTAGTTCCCCCTCAGTGACCTTGTTGCTCTGCTTGTTCAAGCCGGTCATTTGTACACACACGCACAGATGGAGGATCACAGTACACTATGACCGTACAGAGATATTGTTCAGCTTAGGCCAGGACAACTGTAATGACAATTAAAAGCATTGTCGATATTGATACTGATTGCATCTCTTCCTCTAAAGCTTGATGTAGTGTTACTGCTATATATGAATGATGGATCCAAGTGCGTAAACACTTTTTCATAAGAATGGCCCACACATGATACAGTAAGTAGTTGCACTTACTGTCCAAAGACAGTGTGTGTTTTGTGTGTGAGAAATCCTCTGTTGGAAAATCTATAACACAATAATAGTAATTTGATACTAATCACGATTTGTAAAAATGCAAAACACCTCCCTCTGACACACATGCACACTTGCAGAGTGAGTGCATATAGGCTTTCACTGTTGTGGCAGAAAAACCCATCTGCTAGCAAACGTCTGTATTGGGACAGTGCTGGGCTCCAGAGAGAGCAGATTACAGCGACTCAATTTCTGGTCCCTGGTGTCAGCGCCGTTTGCTTCGCAGCATTACTCGTTGTAGTGTGAAACTGCCTGTGTGACTCCGTACGCACTCTGCTGGGCTCTTGATAGAAGAAATGAACGTTGCGAGTGTATGAGGATCATTTGGCCAGCCGAGGTGGCGAGTTTCAAATTATCACATCATCATGCGTTTACTTCCATCCGGGGATTTTGTCGACATGTCAGGAACTGCCTTCCCAACCCCATGCTTCCCTTTTTATACATCCTAACAAAAGACAAAATGCATCTCAATGATTTAATAAATACGTGCATATTCACCATTAGCAGGTAGATACCATTTGGTGTTAGAATGCTGCATTATAGATTGATATCGTGCTGCCACAGAGATGCTATTATATGACCCCTCCTTTGGTTTACACTGGACTCAGCAGATCATTCTGACCTCACTTGCAGACAATAGACAAGAGGGAGTTCCTACAGTTAGTGCAGGTGTGTAAACAGCAGGAGCTCCTCAGACACACACATAAGCAGCTTCTTAGAAAGGTTCATGATTGGTGTCTGTGAAAGTGTGTTTCGCAGCAGGCTTTAGTGCTGAGGCTTCGTTTTGTAGAGATGCCTAAGGTTTATCAGTGCTTGGCTAAATGTGAACGCTGCTCTGTTTATGTATGGAGGGATAAGTGGGGGAAGCAAGAGGAGGAGAAAGATGGAGGGAGACTGTAAAGGGTTGAATTATTGTAATGTTTAGGCAGCATGGCCCTCTGTAAGGATGAATGACACACACACACACACACACACACACAAACACACTAAAACAGACTTGGCCCCTGCAATTAGCCAACTTAGGATTTGTATCAGCATGACAGTCATTAGTTTTAAGTCACAGAAAACCATCAGAGACTATCAGGGATCCACCTTTGCTGGTTTGAAAGCATAAAGACTAACTTTGTAAGCATTTTGGGGCACTGATGACACTCTCTGTCCTGCCAATCGTTGCTGTTCTGTTTCCTAACACTATTGTCAGTGCTGACCGTGCTGCCAGTGACTGCAGCTGGAGGCTTTCTAGGAGTGTAAAACCTTACCTCGAAACAAATAAAGAGTGTCAGCATATTTAAACCCTTGGACAATCTAAATCAAAAGCCCCCGCCCCTGTTTCCTCCACCTTTTTTATTTACTCACACCTGAGACCCACTCTGGTGAAAAAAAAACCAACAAAAAAACTGCATATACCTGCAAAATAAGAAAAGACTTCCATCAAAAACACCCCAACTGCAGGAGTCATCAGGAAACGAAGTGCTGCATGAGGGGAAAGAGCGTGCTAACAACTGCCACACCACCCGCTGTAGGCCACCTCTCCTTCCCTTCCCCACACAAAACCGTGTACTGTGCACAGCCGCCGTAAATGCAAGTGCTGCAGACCTCAACAAAGGTTACAGTGGTGATGTCAGAAACTCACATTTCACTTAGCCCATGTGTGTTTGTAGCTGTGCAAAGTGCTTCTGAGCATTAGTATGTGTTTGCATTTGTGGCTTTTTCTATCTTTGTTTATTGTGTGTGTGTGTCTGTACACAGATATGTGTGACATTTTCGCAGAACAGCTGAGTGTTTCTGATCTTCTGTTTCCCACACCTTTGATGTGATTTCTTTTATTCCCCCCACCGTGAAAACCGCTGGGAGTCTTATAGTGGATGTAAGTCGCCTGGGTGTGCGAGATAGGATTCCCTCGGAAAAAACATCTGCCCTTTCTTGACCTTTCCATCGTTCCCAACCTGACATGTAGCACAAGGTTGAGTGTGTATATTTACTCTCGCTCACAGTTGGTGTTAACGGACCTTTCACTGAGCCGGCATCTATGAGCTGTCTATCACATAAGTGATGAGGAGGGAAATGAATGACCCTTCCCACGCATACAACAAATACACACGCTTCGCTCCAGCATTACGTCCGAGTGTGCTGACTGCAGCAGAAGATGCTGCCAGTGATGTGTCCTCAGTGCTGTAGTGCTGCAACGATTACTCATTTAGTCAATCGAAAGAAAATTATTTTACAGCTATTTTGGTAATCAAACAATTGTTTCAGTTTTGTTTCTGGCAGAAATGTCAAACATTCATTGTTTCCAGCTTCTAAAATATCAGGATTTGCTTTACAGTAAATGTATCCATATGTCAATGTAGTTTATATGTACATGTATTGATATGTATATGTATATATGAGATTAAAAAAAATATGTACATAAATATATATGAAACCTATTAGAAATTGGAACAATTTCAAATATTGACATATATGTCTATTCCATATAAAGATGCATGTCTGTGTGTAAATAAAGCAT
>KV751318.1:9466614-9515954 GCA_001698575.1 Mola mola | reverse complement strand
GCATATACAGTATATCAGTCTGAAAGCCCATCAATATATATTAATATTATACATGGAAATGTAAAATATAGAAATTTATGTTTAAAATGAATAGGAAAAATACATTTACATGAAGAGAATTTGGTATGTATGTTGTTTTAATAAACTTGCATATATAATGTGGGATTAATGGAGTGCTATTATACCAGCAACCCCAGTCAGAGGGGATACAGACAATGGATGTGGGCCTATGGAGGCTTAGAAACTCTACACCCAAGCTAACAAAGAAACAACTCGTAACTCAGTGTTCCAATGTTCGCAATCGACAATTACTATAAAAAACTACAGATAAATCAGGTACAACAACGATGCTTAGGCAAAGGGTGAGCCAGGAGGACAGGTCAGTAGGGGGATTCGAGAACGGTTACCAAGGCTTAGTGGCAGAATACCATCAGAAGGTCTGCTAGACAACGTGAATGCGGCATTACAAACTATCCATACCGTGACCATCACTGAGACCAACAAGCTGATATATGCAACAGCAACAGTAATCCTAGAGGTGCTTGGCTACAAGTTGAATGTGAGATATAAGGGACAGTACCCTCCATATAGAAGACGGTTGGAAGCTAAGATCAAGGCAACACAGAGAGAGGTTAGCCAACTGTCAGAGCTGGGGAAGGGCAAGACTACCAAAGTACTAAAGAAATAGAGCAAGCTGTCCATAATTGAGGCACAGGAGATTGGCAAACAAAGGCTCACAGCCCTGGCCGCCCACGTGAAGAGGTACACTAGAGACGTGGAGGCCCGGAGAATAAACAGGATGCTCACCACTGAACCATACAAAGTGTACTCTTAGTGGGAGGATAATAAGATGAGGACGGACCCACCCACTGGGGTGAGACTGAACTGTACTGGAAGGGCATATGGGTGAAAGAGGCATCACATAACACCCATGTTCAGTGGTTGGTGGAGTTGAGGGAGGACCACAGCCTTCTCCCAGAGCAAGACCCAGTAAACATCACAATGGCAGACATCCAAGAAAGAGTCTCAAGGATGACGAATGGATAGCACCAGGTCCTGACATGATCCATAGTTACTGGCTAAAGAAGCTAAATGCACTCCATGAACGCCTGGCAGCTCAGATGAACCACCCAGAGTGGTTGACCCAAGGTCGAACAGTCCTGATCATGAAGGACCCCCAGAAGGGACTGATTCCAGCCAAAACCTGCCTCTGCATGACATGGAAGCTTCTGTCAGGCATCACTGCAGCCAAGATGAGTAGGCATGTGGCTCAATACATGAGCAGGGCCCAGAAAGGGTTGGTAGTGACACCAGAGGAGCCAAGCACCAGCTATTGTTGGACAGGACAGTCTCTAGAGACTTCAAGACCAGGAAGACCAACCTGTGCACTGCCTGGATCGACTACAAAAAAGCCTACGACTCAATGCCCCATACATGGATACTGGAGTGCTTGAAGCTATACAAAATCAACAGGACACTAAGAGCCTTCATCAAGAACTTGATGGGGCTGTGGAAGACTATTCTGGAAGCCAATTCAAAGCCCAAGACCAAGTTAGCATCAAGTATGGCATATACCAAGAAGATGCCATATCGCCCCTGCTGTTCTGCATTGGCCTGAACCCCATCAGCCAGATCATTACAAAGAGTGGCCTCTGATACCAGTTCAGAAATGTTCACCCACCTCCTCAACATGGATGACATCAAGCTGTACGCTAAGAGTGAGTGAGACATCGACTCACTGATCCACATCACCGGGATCTACAAAACTGATATCGACATATCATTCAGGCTAGTGTAGCCGAATGATATCAAAGAGAGGCAAGATGATCACAACTGAAGGTGTTGAACTACCAGAAGGTAACATAACCGATGTTCAGGACAGCTACAAATACCTTGGAATCATGAAGAAGCTGCAAAGACGTCAGCCACAGCGAAATACCTACGTAGAGTAAGGCAGGTCCTGAATGGTCAGCTGAATGGTCAGAAAAAGATCCGAGCCATCAGCACCTAATCCCTGCCCGTCATCAGATACCCTGCTGGTATAATAACCTGGCCAAAGGAGGAGATAGAAGCCGCAGATATCAAGACAAGGAAGCTCCTCACCATGTATGGAGGGTTTCACCCCAAGTCCAGCACCCTGAGGCTGTACACAAAGCAGAAAGAGGGAGGCCGAGGATTAATGAATGTCAGAGCCACTATCCAAGATGAAACAACCAAGATCCAGGCCCCCAATGATGACCTGCAAAGTGAATGCCTCAGGCAGCAGAAACCCAGTGAGGAGAAGGAAGAAGAAGAGAGACCATCATGGAGGGACAAACCCCTGCACGGGAAGTACCACCGACAGATAGAGGAAGTGGCTGATATCAAGAAAACATACCAGTGGCTGGAGATGGCTGGTCTCAGGGACAGCACAGAGGCACTGATCATGGCAGCAAAGGAACAGGCCTTGAACACAAGATCGATAGAGGCAGGGGTCTACCACACCAGACTGGACCCAAGGTGCAGGCTGTGCAAAGATGCCCCTGAGACAGTGCAGCAGATAACAGCAGGGTGCAAGATGCTGGCAGGTAAGGCATACTTGGAGCATCAAAACCAAGTGGCCGGCATAGAATACAGAAACATCTGTGCCGAGTATGGGCTGGACGTTCCAGGATAAAAGTGGGCAACACCTTCTAAGGTGATTGAGAACGACCAAGCTAAGATCCTGTGGGACTCCCGGATCCAGACCGATAAGATGGTGGTGGCTAACCAACCGGATATGGTGGTGGTCGACAAGCAGGATAAGAAGGCGGTAGTGGTAGATGTCGCAATCCCAAGTAATAGCAACATCAGGAAGAAGGAACACGAGAAGCTTGAGAAATACCAAGGGCTGAAAGAGGAGCTGTAAAGGATGTGGGGAGTAAAGGCATCAGTGTTACCACTGATGATAGGAGCACTCTGGGCTTTAACCCCCAAGATGGAAGAGTGACTCCAAAAAAATCCTAGGAATAACATCTGAGATACTGCGCAGGACCCTGAGGCTCTCAGGCCTCTGGTAGAGGACCAGAGCTTGAAGGAGACACAAGACTGCCCACAGAGGGCGAGTGCGGAATTTTTTTGTGTGTAAAAATATATATCGGTATGAGTTAAGGAGCATTCTCATTTGAAGACACCATTTGGGCTCTGAAAACAATGTGATGAGCATTTAATTTTATTAATTTGATTTAATTCTATACAGTGAATGATTAATCTATTAATGGTCAATTATCTATTATCTATTAATGGACTGCTGTGTTTCACCAGTCGCACCAGCATGGCTGTCATACAGAGTAAAAAGCAGAACCAAGGGAGAGCTCCGATAGAAGTGTGCTACCCAGTACTGTCTGTGTATTTGCTGAAACAGCACGTGCTCATCAGATGCTGTCATCATCCCAATATATCCACATGGTTTATTTGGGGGTGATGCCCCTCTCTTTATGGGGCTGCTTGTGAATGATAAGGTCACTCTGATGGTAATTAATCTTGTTATTCTCTAGGGTCTCCTGCATAATGTGATGGCTGCATTTTTTCCTGATGGTTTACTGTTTGTCCATATATACGGATGTGCTGCGTGGCTCTTTGAAAGGTTCTCCGAGGGCTGATAATAGTGAGTCTGCTGTGTTTTTGCAGGATCTTAAAGTTCCTTGTGGCCAAGAGGAAGTTCAAAGAGACATTACGTCCGTACGATGTGAAGGACGTCATAGAGCAGTACTCCGCCGGACACCTGGACATGCTGGGCCGTATCAAGAGCCTGCAGATGCGGTATGTATCAAGAGCTGAAACCCCTGCTGCTCTGTTGCCTGAAACCTGATTTGTAGATTAAAAATATGTTTAGGTGACTTTGTGGCATCTAGATTACATTTTGCTCTTTTGCTTCTCATTCAAATTATAGTTTATTCTCATTAAACCTCCCCTGTTAGTGAAAGGGTTGACTCTTGCCAAGAGTTCGATGAGAACATTAATACTACTTTCAAGTCTGTGTGGCAAATAAAAAGTCTCTGCCAGCAACTTGTTAGCTTAGCCTAGCATCAGGAGTGGAAACCAGGTGGAAGCCTGACTCCACCTAAAGGTAAAACACCCCCCCCACCTGCACCTTTAAAGCTCATACATTCCATTATGTATTATTCTATGCAACATACAAGTCAAAATCAAAGCCCATTGGCCATATCCGGTCCGCGAGATAATGTATTCCTATCCTAACTGGACTGCAGATATATTAGCATGTGTATTTGAGGTTGAAATATTTTCACATTTTCAGAAGATTGAAAATATTTTGAGCAATTTTAAAATATCGTCATTTTGCCTGATGGTTAGCATTTTCTTTAGATTGTCTTGAAATAAATTTGAGTTTTCTGGCTGTTTTTGATTGCCTGCAATTAAACAATTAAGCTTCTAAATTAGGAAATGACCTTGAAAGCTGCAGATAGAGAGGAGGGTATAAAAAAATAAAGATGCTCTCTTCTGTTTTAGACCCCACCCTCTTTTTTTTTTCCATTATCCTTGGTTTGATATGAATTCTATAAGATGGGAGTAAATTCATATTCCTGCACAAATAATTTGTCATAATTACAGCTGCAACTAATGATTGTTTTCACTCTTTATTTTAGCATTAATTCATCTGCAGATTAATCAATTTCTAATTATTTACTCTATAAATGCAGACCCTGTTTGGCCCTCGATTTAGACCCAGTTTTTAATTTTGGCCCCCTCTGTTGCCTCAGCGGGCGAACACCATGGACAGGTCTAACGCTTGTTCATGAACATGTTATATCTCATTTCATTTGTTTCCTAACAACACGTTATGTGTTACGCTTCCAGTCAAAATATGACTCTGACTATTGGGTTGAAAAGAAATATTCTCAAAATGTCAACCTACAAATTTTACCTTGTATCAAATCAACTAACGTAGTTTCAAAAACCTGCATCTTTAAGTGTCCACTGTATACGTGTTTTTGTGAAAGGGTGGACCAGATAATTGGGCGAGGAGCCGTCCAGTCCGACAAGAAGGTGCGCCCTGAGAAAGGAGAAAAGACGCCACCAGAAGTGGACCCACTGAACGAGCTAAGCATGATGGGACGTGTAGTGAAGGTGGAGAAGCAGGTAACAGCGGAGAGGAGTTTGATTGATTTGATGTTGTATTGTGTATGAGCAGGTGCAAAATCTCAGTGGATCGCTGTCATTCACTCTGGTAGAAACTGAAAACAGGACATAATGAAATTCGGCATTTAAGAGCTGGTCCCTGGTCAGCTATCGCACTTGATTTACTTTCATCAGATTACTTACAACAGCAACAAGGAGAATGTTACAGCTAAATGCTAATACTCATGGTGTACCTTATGTTACACCCATTTAGTACAAATTCCACTGACAACATTCCTGTACACTTGTGTGTGTGTGTGTGTGTAGGTACAGTCCATAGAGAACAAACTAGACCTCCTGCTCAACTTCTACTCCCAGTGCCTGAAGAAAGGCTCTTCTAACTTCACGCTGTCGACCCTCCTGGACCCAGACCTCACGTCAGACTACCACAGCCCCACGGACCAAAGAGACCTCTTCCCCTCCGCCAACACACTCAACATCTCCGTGTCCGAGAGCGGCAACCTGGAATGACAGCGGCCTGAGCGGTCCTGGGGCACAAACCCTTCGCCGTGCGTCTTCTCGTGGCCGAGCAGCCGGACTTTAAAGTCTCCTCACGAGACTTAATTTCATATCTGCCCCGGGATGATTTTTTTTTTTAACCCCCTCCATCCAATCAGAACCCTCACTTCTTGTTTTCCTGAAGCGAATGTGTTCCCAGAAGCCACCAGATGGTGCCAACGGCTGCTCGCCACGCACACGCCTCTGAGGCCACTCTACAAGGATGGAGAGCAGAGAGGACACATGAATGACTACTGAACCATTCTCACCCAATCACCTCACGCTCCGTCTCCATGCTTACTGTAGATAATCCGACTAGCGTTGGATTTTTTTTATAAATCTTTGTGGAAATGCTTTCCTCATCATCCTTTCTTTCTTTCTCTTTATCCTGCTTGGATGAACTGACTGAGAGTGTGCTGACTCAGCAGACAAGGATGGTGCTGCCGTGCCATCTGACTGCATCACCGTTTCTGGTGCTGCAATGGATTTAAAGGGTCTCCCGCCACCAGACAAGGAAGGAGCGCTTTTCCCCCTCATGGTACACTAAACAATTTTAACTGCCCAAACAGAGCTGGGAGAACATGCTTTCATCTTCATTTCCTCTCTCCGAAGCCTCCAACAAGCCCACTTGCAAAAAAAAGACGCAAAGTCCTTTATTCCCTTATTGGCAGGTGTTCAGTTGAGGAACTTTGCTACTTAGTTAGGATTTTATGGAGTCAAAATGTCAGCATGTAGGTCCCAAATCCCTTCTTTGCATCTAACCTCACTTGTTTCTAACACACCCTTTAATTAAAACTTAACAGGCGTCCATGTTTACCTTACTGAACCTCTGTCAGAATTTATGTCACATCTTGCTCAGGATCAGCCAGTCATACAGGGATCAATGAGCAGCTGAGGAGATGGCGTTGAGATTTTTTTGGCCAGTTTTAAAGCACCTGCGTGGCGTCTTCGCACACGTCTTCGGGGTCGAGCCCCACAGCTTCAGCACAGACACACAGCAGGTTTGGGTGATTACCGACTGTCAACGCCGGCCCACTTTACTCCCTGCTGTCTCTGTATTGGACAGGATTGACGTGCAGTAAATGTGCCCGTGGACAAAACTGGAGAGTGCACACACACATTCAATGAAAGCTATTCCTTTACTTAAACACTTTGGCACTTAAAAAGCTATTTTTGTTTTGTACAGTTTTACATTCTTTTGATTTCCTCACTGTAATTATGTTCACGCACTCGATTTTATGAAACCGGTGATGGCAATTTTTTTTTTTTTTTTTTGATGATTTTTGGTCGTTAAAGTGTACGATTTGAGTAAATATATTCAATTCAGTCAGATATAATATTTAGGTAAATGTAGCAAATTTTTTTGTCAATCATGGATGACACAACAGCAGCTCCACGTTCACACTTACAGCTGGCAGAACTTATAATTTCACTAAAAGAAGGTTTTCACCACACTGCAGTTGGCCCTGCAAGTTTAATTTACTCGATCCAGTCCAGACCGTTGTCTCAGGTGCTCCACATTTCCTTCCAAGCCAAGCCTGGCATTTCACTGAATGTACTTTACCGCCCAGTCTATCCAGATCTCATCATAATCAGGCGCTCACGATCAAGTTTGTCGTTGGCATCATACAATTCTTTTGCATTCATTTCGTAGCGAAAATGCTAGCTGGCCTTACTCTTTGGCCTAAATCCTTGCAGAGGTGCCTACTTATTAGATCCATTATTAGAATGACCACCCCGTAGTCACCGGAATGTCGGGCTTCATTTAAGTGTACGTGAGACCACTGTATTGCATGTCGTTGATAGTGGTGGCCGCAGTGTTAGACAAAAAAAAAACTCAAAGATGTCTCCTTTAAAGTCTTGAGGCAAAGTGCCTTTTTTGTCCTGTAGCTGACATGGATCTGTCTCAAACTCAAATATGAACGCCGCTCTGACGAGAACGGGCATATCAATGCGGAGTCACGCACGGATAGCCGTGCCCTTTTCCAACCAACCAGACACCTTCAAAACTAACTGCTGAGATGTGTAACTGTTAGGGTCTTGGGTGCTGCAGCCTTTGACGTTTTCTGAGAATATTACTGTAATTTTTGCGCATCGCTGTAACTCTACCAGGACCTTCTCACATTCGCACACTTACTGTTTTTTATACCAGTCAGACCTGTAAAGCTGGAGGCATGGCCATTTGTTATCGGGCATGTGTCTTTTCATAAGCATGTCACATAGAGGAAATACGGCTTCCACACAACTACCTCTGAGGCCACTAAGGGGCGCTAGTCTAGGGAAGAAAAAAAATGAGAATTAGAAACATTTAACTGGTTTGTCTAACTGACTGAATACTATGCATGACTCAATTTGCATGTTCTCTTTTTCACTCCGCTCTCCCTTCCCGGCCCAAAAACGTCCATCGTTCACCGACTCGCTGCCGTTTGACATTCCAGCTCATTGCCCTTTAACGGTTCTCTTCGTCTTGTCAAAATGAAACACGAACTGATCGAAGCAATAAGCGGAACACTAAGCCTACAATCTTCCACGCCCAATTGATGTCGCTTATATTGTTTTCTAATCGAATGCACACACCTGTTTGACCTTTCAAGGAGATACGGAAATGTGTATCTGCGGAGGACAAAATTAGCTCACTCGACTAACTTATTAATTTATTTGTTTCAATAAAGCTCTTTGGACTGTTTGTTCACTTTGGTCTGTGTGTTGTCAATACTGTGCAATGTTTGATAATGACAGAGTCGACTGTACCAACATGAGTCGGGTGCAGTAATACCAAGGTCGTCGAGATTATGCTTAATGGGGGATCAAACAGAAGTTAAAGTATGATTTTGCCGCGATAAATGTAAAGGTTGTTACGGCTGTCCGAGTGATCCTCAGACTATGGAGAAGTGCATTTTCAAAAACTGGATGGAATTTGTGTTAGAAATAGTGTCATTCAAACATGGGGTTGCTTCTAGCATCCCTGGGACATTGTAACGAGCTGGTTGTACCGCTGTGGTCGCAAAATTTTGTACTTCAGTTCTGAGTTTTTGTTCTACCATAGGCCTCTAGATATTGTACTGTTTATTAAGACTTAATAAGACTTATGAGGAAATTAAAACTTTAATTTCAATTTCAAGGCCAAGATAATAGGCCTCCACCGCAGAAGTCGAGGTCAGGCAGCAAAATTCGATTTGTAAAAGGAGAAGACAAAGATGTGATATCATCTCTCGTGTATGTTCTATTCTTTTTACTTACATTTGGCTGAGTATCTGTATATATTATTAGTTGATGATGGGTGGATGATGACAAAAAGCCAATATATTACTTTACTTTTGTAAGTCGAGCTATGCTCACTGTAGCAGTTCTCTCTCCTTAATTTGACTGGTTTAATCGTTTCTAACACAGCAGTGAAGGACGAAAACCGACTGACTTCAGGGTCAAATCAACCCAGTTCTCTAAGCTCCCAGTCTGAGTGCGTGTTTTTGTGCGAACACACATCCAGCAGGCGTTCGACAGGAAGAGATCTGGTCCGCCCGTGTCACAAAGTGAAGTTCCCCACACCGTAGCAATGGCTGAACAAAGTGACGTGTCGTTTGAGGGGGTCAACAATCAAATAGGCAAACGTCTGTTCCTCCTCCTGTCTCCCCGGGTAACATCCTCCGGTCTCATCCTGCAGACGGTAAATAATGTGGAGAGTGTAAATTATGAGGGAAAGTTCGAGTAAGAGCATGCAACTGCTCAAAGCAATCATCCACAAAGTATTAAAGTCACGACGGCTCCTCATCATGCCAAGGTGCCATTAGACAGACGTAATGGTGGCTGGTACTGCCGGTAACTAAACGATGAGATATTGATATTGTCTTAATAAAACTGTACACGTGATAATATTGTGTGAATAATTCAGCAGGGACGTTAGGCTCTCAGGATCTTGTTAGTCTGTCTTATCAGTATTCATTAAGTGTGATTATCGATTCTTTTATCATCACTATGATCGCGGACTCTCTCCACATACACACACTTGTATTTTGATCCTAAATTGTTGGCTGGAGAAGCGAGTAAAGCTACAACAGAGAAATGTAAATAAGATGTTGACTAATGACACAGTTATAAAAAAAACTCAAGTGTCAAATAATATATTTTGAATAAGTTCAGTTATAAGGGGTAAATATTTAATGCTGACCAACTAACGCTGGTTTTAAACTGACACACACATGCCGATACCGATATATCAGCAACAGGCCGATATCGGTCGGACTCGTATTGTTGTGCCGATGTTATTAATACGTGAACGTTTACATTACTTGCATGTCATCTAATCTTATAACGGCCGTGGATCGGGAGCCAATCGGAAGTCACCATCCGGTTGAATGTTTTCTCTGACTCCTCTCAATAGAACAAACATGTGACATCCAAACAAACACGAGTCACTCACGTAGGCGCGCACTTGGAGCACCGTGGAGACGACGCTGATCTTCTTGGTCTCCGGGCTCCTCTGAACACTGCGGAGCAAAGGTGCGTCTCGTGATGAAGATGTAGACGAAACCTGATCAATAATCGTTTATCTCGTTCAACGGCAACCATTGAACTGTGGCAGCGGGAATACGCACCTGATCAGGTCCTTGTAGATTCGCTTGGTGGCGCTGATGTAAGGGTGGATGGTGTCGTCGTGCTGACAGAGCTCTCCTCCCAAACACAGGTGCTTGAAGAGTCGAAACAGAAACTCCCGCCGCGCCTCCCCCCCAACCGCGTGGTAGTGCTCGGAGTCCTCCTCCTGCAGCATCTGGAGGAGCAGAGGGAGATTCGATCTCACGCCGCGTCAAACACAAACACGATCTGCGTGCGTAAAGACGGACGGGCGGGCGGAGGAGGAGCGCTGACCTGTCTCAGCTCATCGTAGTCGGGGTGGTCGTCGTGAAAGCATTTGACCACGTGTCCCGAGGGCCTCAGGACCCCGCAGGAGAAGATGGGGTCAAAGAGCTCCATGGAGACTTCAGTGCACGGCACCGGCTCCACCTCCACGGACACCACCGGCTTGTCTACGGTCGACACACACACGCGCACACGCATCAAACATCTTCCACCGGGCTGAGATTCTGCAGAACACATGAGATCAGTTTCCTGCGGACGGTGATGACAGGCTGTCTGGGACGTACCGAGGAGCGCCTCGCCCCCGAACTGTGTGGGCAGGCTGGACACCACGTTGGGATCTCTGAAGAAACCCTGGATCATTCACAGCAAGAACAGCCGAGGTGCTTTAAACATGACGATGCCTCGACACAGCAGACAAGCAGTAACTGTCTCTCTAAATCAGACTCACTAGTTAGTTTGGACAGACAGACACGTGGTTGCACAGAAAGTGACAATAACCCAGATTCTTACAGTGCGTCTTACCAGTGCAAACTGTTCACTGTTGTAAGGGCGGAAGTTCTGGTCGAAGCTGAAGGACTGAGCTGAAATTCTGCCCAGCATGGACCTTCAATCAACACAGACACACACGTCAAACCAGCCAACGACAGTTCCAATATCAACCTGGTACTAACTCACCACTTCAGGAACAGCGCTAACGTGTCTCTGTCCTGCAGGAAGGAGGGCTTCCTGGAGGGGAGAGGACTGAAGGAAAAACGCTGCTCCGAGCCACTTATCTCCTCAGCCATTTTTACTGCTGCAACATACGGAGAGGGTCGCCTCGTGTTTACAAACCGGCAAAATATTTGTTTACAGGTCAACCAGCGGCGAGCGTGATCCCTGTCCGTCAACGAGCCTCTCGCGCAACCACGACGGAGTTGTTGCTATAAACACTTTCACCCATCTTTGTACTTCGGTTGACGCGTTTCCTTGACAACCGATCCCTCTACAATGCTGCGTTTACGTGGCGTGGGAATAACCGAAGTAGCGCAGGGAAACTTCACGTCAACGGCGTCTAACGTCAGGGAAGCAACTTGCAGCTGGGAGATAATTCTGTAACACCAATTTTTAGGACTTAAAAATCACAAATGCATTAACATGGCGGGCAAAAGTCAACGTTTGGACAATGGTAAGAAACGTTTTTAGTAATTTATGTATTGAATTTCAATTTTTCAATCACATACAGTATAATGTAAAAGATGGTATTGCCGAAAAGCTCAAAAACGTGTACTTCTGCGTCCGGTGTAAATATGTCAAACTTGTACTTAACGCTACAGAAAGCCAACTGTTATATGCCTCTTAACACATTTAAACCCTTAATGCTTCCATGCTGTTGGTTGGTGTCAACGTTGCCGCACCTTTATGCCTTAGGGGATACTTAAAAGAGTTTACCTGGCTTGTTATCAGAGTATGCTAAAGAAATGTGTTTCTAACTAATTCAGGCCACTTTACATGGACAGCAATTAACATTAAATCAATGGAACGCCGAAATGCTAAAAAAAAAAATCTACTTCTGCATCTGTATTAATACGTCAAACGCGTGCTTGTTGACACTACAGACATGACACATTTGGACCATTAATGCTTCCTCTACACTGTGATCACGTGGAAGCTCGAATACTTATTAGCTTTTAGCTATTTAGCTACTCAATATCTTTACCTGGTCCCGTGTGAGTGCAGTGGCGGTTATTTATACTACGATAGTTCACTATCATTAAATATGTCTTTTATGTTTTTAATGTTACAAGAAATTCACAAGTCACAGCTGCGTCATCAAAGACAAAATCAGGGAAAAAAGAAATAAGAATATGATAGTACAATTTAAAAAAAAAAAAATCTAGTCTGTGTGTACTGATGTATTGTACAATGTTTTGCTTTTGCCTGTAATTAAACACACATGATGAGTATAGTTTTCACATGCCAATCTTCTGTTTTTGGCTCTTTACTATATATGCAGTGGATAATGCTGGAAGAGCACGTTTTCCTGCTGGGATGTCCGCCATTGTATTAGTCAATCACCATCTATGGGGACGTGCATGCACATCTACCTTTGCAGAAATAAGAACACCTTCTCTCTGAAATTACCGTAAACTACATACCCAAGCTTTAAATATAATGTCATATTGTTATATTATGCAGATGTATTTTGGAATTACAATTTATTAAATTGATTGTTTGGAACAAACCAGTCTTATTCTGGTGTGCAATAAGGGTTTCAGATGTCTTAATATGCAAATTATGTACAGGTTAATGCTTGTGAACATTTACCCTTTTAACATGTAAATGTCTTCTATGGTGTTAACACATGCACGTTTTGACATGTTTATACAGACACAGAAAATGTTTTGAGCCTTTTGGCATTCCATGTAGAGTCTCCTGGATCGGTGAGATTTTTTTTTTTAATGCATATTCTGATAGCAAGTCAAGTAAGATAATATAAGCTATTTATTATTGATTTCACCAGATTAGTTTCCTTTGCTCTTCGTTGTCATGAACAAAACCGCAATCATCCTCTTTTTTAAGCGCTATCAGCTTTAAAATGCAACGATTGTTGTTTGCAGGCATCCATGACATGATGTTTCCACTGTCCCACATCAAAGCACACAAACACAAACAGTCTGGAAGAATGTCATTCCGACTCGGAAACTCTGACCTTTCCGACATCAAATGAATGTACCAGTAATTGACATGGGATTTGATGGGTCATTGTTTTTAATAGTCCTCTGCTATTATTGTTGACTTAATTTGACTTTCATTTAAATTTTTTCTTAATTTTATTACTTGTTTGTTTTTTTTGTCCCTGTAAGTCACTTTATTTAATCCTATGTATCATTTTCACTCCACACAAACGTTCACTCACAGAAAAACAGGTGACGTGTTTCTCTACGGCCACCAGAGGGCAGCCTCGTCCCATTCCAAGAATACACTTTTGTATGTTCTGTATACCGTCTGCTATATTTACTGTTATATTTGACTTTTTACTGGTTCTTGAAATGATAATACAGGGGGTATGAGCATCCCAATCTTGGCCTTCTATTTTCTAATCTCCTCTCAATTTCAAACAGGAGGATTTGTGTCATTATATGAAAATTCCATTAGCCTGCACACCCCTTCCTTGGAAGCAGCAGTTTACGTTTAAACAATTTCATCACAACAGTGTGAACGTAATTTATACTGCTGCAGTCAGAAAAATAATACCAACTTTGTCTGATCCAGATTACTCTATATAAATATGATTTGGGCTGGTTTTTTTGAATGTGTTTGTGCACCTCTGTGAGCCCTGAGGAGGACGTAAATGTATGTACATATTGTGACCAACCGCTCATATTTACCTTCAGGACTAAATCTTCTCTTGTAGATTTTGTTCAATCTGCTGGAAACACCTCGCATCCGGGAAAAAAAGGGCAGCGTTCTTTTCACCAGCACCCATGTTACTTTTATAGATTTAATTTGGCATCACGTTGAAGTTGCAGCCTGAGGCCTCTCGGCAGTCGAAGGCAATACGCTCCATATGTCTCCTGAGTGTTTACGCTTGCCCGACCTGACTCCCTAAACTACAAATGTTTTGAGTCATCCTGGCGGAAGTTTTCATTTCATTCCCAACATTCCAGTGTGGTCCATAATATCAGGTCCTTTTGATCCACATTCCAGTAGAGCACACTTCCTGAGGAAAGAACCAAGAATATCAGGAACAGAGACGTCTCAAGGTCTCGATAATGTGGCCATGTTGTGTTGTCTCTTTGACAACAATGCCTTTGTTGTGAATAATCTGAAAACATTTCATAAGTGGTATGTATGATTCTGCGATACGTACTGACACAAACATTTTTGTGATGTTAAAAAAAAGTCAATATGTAATGGTTTTCATCCTTGAACTTATAAGATGAATGTTAAAGACACTCTTTTCAACTGATGACATGAGTGATGAGATGGTGAAGAGAGACAAGGACCTGTCACAGAGGGACACTGGGTTATATACAGATGTCAACATTTTCAAGATGTGAGGACGTATCTTTTTTTTCTTTTTGAAGAGGTTATTTCCCCCACCAAGGATGTTCGTGAACAGGATAACTCAAACATTTATGAACAGATTTTGATAAAATTTTCATCTAAGGTGTTTTTTTTGACCATCCTATAGCTGATTTGATTTTGGTCAAAGGACCAAAGCCACTGAAAGGTCGACAAACATGTTTTTGGCCATAACTGCAGGCAGAATTGACAGAGAGAGGTCCAATTGTTGTCATTTTGGCTGCAGGTGATTAAGCTTCGGGGCTTCTTAGAACGTCAAAAGTCAAGGTCATTGAAAGGTCAAAAGACATTTTTTGAATATAATTCCTGAACGAATTGATATAGAGGTCCGATTGTTATCATTTGGCACTGGCTACAAATGATTGCATTTCAGCCTTTCCAGGTCAAAGGTCAAGGTCATTGGAATGCTAAACACATTTTTGGATATATCTCCACAAAGACCTGACATGCAGAGGTGTAAATCGTGTAATTTCATGTATCACACATCAAGTGGTGCCAGCAACATGTGTTCTTATTCTCACCAAATATCACATTCAGTAATGTGGGATGGGATTGTTCTCTAGGTCAGTTATATTTTAAGTACCGTTTTGCTGGCAAAGGTTTCCCAACCTGACCTCATGTAATAATATCCTCACCTATATGTGCTCTACACTGATGTCGCTATGTACTTAACCGTAATACGATCGCTGATTACAATTTGACCCGTTCGCCTGTGGAACAAAGTTTCCAATTAGAAATATGTTGGTGGCATCAAGTTCAGTAACCATATCCTTACAAAAATCAGTGCTGAGGTGGTAAAAGATTAAATGTGTTGTTTTCAGTTGGGTATAAATCCAAAAAAAGACTGGAACTTTTGTTTTCTGATGCAACTCTTATAGCCACAGTATAAACCCATTAACCTTACGTTTATTATTAGACATATATGAGATTATTACATCCTGGAAATACTGATTTAATTTAACTGACTTTAATTGGGCCAATACTGAGGATGCATGATGGGCCAAATCCAGCCGCCACAGTCTAAAGGAGGCAGCGTCGGGGAGAGAAAATTGCCAAGGTATGTCTTGACATAGACAAGTGAAGTCATTAAAACAAATGTTTGACCCTGATTGTCCTCTGATTGCTGCATAATATATGTAATTACACTGCTCATCAGATCTGTCTGGGTCAAATCTGGGCCAACAAGTGGGCAGGCAGGCTGGCAGGCGAGACATGTGGGAAGATGTCAGAGCAGAAAAATGTTTGGCCGCTGATTTTCTGTCTGTGATTCTGTGTTTCCACCCCAGATATATAGATTCACAAACACTTTGTTACATGACAGCATGATGGCTGTGTGTTTGGGTCATGAGAGCAGCCCGTTTCTCTAGAATATTCTTGTAGTAGTAGTAGTAGTCTTGTAGTATTCTTGTAGAAAAGCTATTTCAATTTTTCCTCACCCAGTTCGAGGGTCTAATGACAGAGGATGTCACATATACATAGTTTTACAAGCCCCGTGAGAGCAATTGTAATCAAATATAATTTGATTTGATTTGATGAAGTCATATGTTCTGCATTATTTTAAAGTCCATCTGAAATGAAAAACTGTCATTTTAACCCATTAGATGACATCCTCGATCATACTGTCGCCTACTGAGCAGTGTCAAAATCTGATATTGCTTTCTTATGTGAAATGACACCATCACGTACTCACCAATTTCAACCAATATTGCCTTGGCATCCAGCCCTCAATCAGTCTTCAACATTTAGCGGCGTATTATGTCACGCTCTCTGTCCTGTGATTGGTTCTTTCCAGTTTCATTCAGAAATACATCATTACACGCCAGTTAGATACCCTCTAATGTCCATTTCAGGTGGACTTAAAGGACCATTTATATGAGTTTTAGCCTCAACATATTTGAACTTTGCTATCTTTAAGGTAAATAGGAAAAAAAAATAAAGGTTTAAGTTTTTACATGGACAGGATAAAATATTGGCAGAGATGTGTAGAAAAATGACATTAAATCATGAGCAAACGCTAGTGATGCAGTCAAATCCTTTCCCGAGATTTGTGGCTATCCGCTGAATTTCTGGGCTGAAACTTCTTTTCTTATCTCCGCTTCACTCCACTTGTGCGATCGCAGGAGATTACAGTTCCAGATGGAGATCTGTAAAGACCTATATATATATATATTTGGCAGGATGAATTTTGGGAGTTTGCCTTCACAGCGAGATATGGAAAGAGAGGCAGACAGAAAAACATATTGAATGATATTAGAATAACATTTAGCAAAACATCTGGTTGAGAGCCCTGTTTTGTGAGTGCTACTCAGCTGATCGCATCTGGACTCTGTCACTTAAACAGCTGAGCTGCTTCACTTTGCAGAGGCCCCCAGGTGGACCGTTCCAAGCGACGTCAGGGGCCGGCCTCAAGTGTTTGTTGTCGTTTCTTTGCCTTATCTTTTCACCTCATCACTGTTTCTTTAAATATATCAGAAACAAAGCAGGCAGCCATGTTTGCACAGAGCTTCTTCATTTTGGAAACCTGCTTGTTTTCCTCTACATCTCTCGAAAACGTCACATTTGCCACAGATATGGGTGAAAAAAAAAAGATATATTGAGAGAGAGGAGCCATTAATTGTATTCAGACTTATTTCCTCATGATGTCACGGTGAAAGTAAACTTTGTCACTGAACTCTTTGCAGATTCACACAGTACACGCCGTGCTTCCCAGAGGCAGCGTGGCCAGCCTCCGTTACTCTACACCGAGCTCCCTCGTCTGAATGGTATATTGTGATGCCAGAGAAGGGAGCATGTCCAAATGGAATACATCTGGAGGACATCTGGCTTTTCTCTGTTATTTCAGCACGTTCGGTGACGTCAACCCAAACACTCCCAAAAATCTGCTTTGATAGGATTAAAGTGCGTCTCTCCATACAGCAGTTGAAAGATGTTATGCAAATCCACCTACTTCCTAAGATAAATAAATCATTAAAACTTGGATTTGTCCAAAATTTTGTGTTACTAAAGTTGAAAATGTGTCTGTTTTCTTTAGTTATGGGATTTTCATTGAGAGGCATTTTCTTCATTCTGTAAATACAGTATTATCACACAACAATACTGTCATTGGTGACACAGTGGTAACACTGTGCCCGTGTTGGGGTCCATAACCATGCGGTTAGGCAGTACCATTCCTCAAATACAAGAAGGTGCACTGCGAATAAATTCATGGTTTTATATTGAAACAAACGAAACAAAAACAAAAAACACTGATGTAATGTTGAAAGACAGGTCTGAGCCCTCAGATTGGTCCTTGGGATGTGAGCGTGCAGTCATTTACTGCTATATTGTGTGTGCATGTACAAAAACTCAGGTGGCAGAAACGGGAACTTCAGAAATCCAGACTACCTTGTTATGTCTTCTTCTGGCACGTTCTCTTCAATTCCCTTTCCCTTTGCGATAGTGTATCTAAGATATTCTGGGAATCCTAGAGGAGAGATGTAGTAACATGCCAAGCAGGATGAAGATGGAGGAGGGGGTGGGGGAGTGACAGGGTTTGGGAAGAGGCTCGTTGATGTGATAACATCTGTGAGACTGTCTGCTCTGATGCTGCAGGCAGCTGAGCGTGAAATGTATTGACGGACAACAGGTGCTGTCACAGTGCTGATGGTCTAAGGGGACCCGTGTTGATGGGTTTATAGGATTAGTGTTATGGCTTACAGGTTTCAGCTCCACAAGGGTCAAAGGTCAGGGCAAGTATATGTAGTGGCCGATTCATGGATTTGAACTAAGAGCTTTTTTTTCTTAGAGATAGATTGTAAAGGGAGAGCCGGTTCCTGTTCTGTGAAGATATACAATTAACCAATGTGTCTCGGTAAAAATAAAAAAAAGGCTGGTGGGATGATAATGAGTAACTATCCCATATGTGTGTGTTTTTTTTCCCAATAATGCAACATATATAGAATAATAAATCACAGATCTGAAATAAAGGTCACCAACATCATTCTTTCAAAAGGTTTCAAAAAGAGGTCAGATTGTGTGTAAGCCTACAGGAAAATGACCCTAATTCTCACTGGATTTATTACTTTGGTGAGTGATAAATCCAGTTTTCTGAGTAGTTTATGGTCTCAGTTGCTAGTTTCAAGTCTTCTTACACACAGCAACAAGAGCATTTTGTAACAGTGAACCAGATGATAAAGCAGGGAAAGGATTAGCAAGTGGCTACCTAGTGACTGTCAAATCACTGCCACGGCGTTGTCCACAGCTCCCCCTTCTCGCCCACGTTTGCTTACTTGTGGCCAGAGGTGCTGCTTGTCAGAAGGAAAGGCAGGCAACTGCTCTGGGTCGGTAGGGGTTCACTGGCAAGCAGCCCCTGTAAAACACAGCTGTGACTCAGAATGACCGCAGGAAACCTCTCTAAGTTGGCCCATCTGACGTTCCTCAGTGCTGCTGCTGCTGCGGCGAAGCGTCACATGCATGACATGTAATGAAACCCCAAAGTTTGTAAATGAAAGTAACTGAAAGTAATGAAAGATGAGTCATCTGTCTGGGAGTGAAACATTGAAGTGCATAAAGAGGAAGATGAAAAACAGCACTGTGGTAAATAACTAAATGTCTTGCTTAAATGTCAAATATAAGGGAGAGACACCCGAATAACTTTACTCCTGCTAGCATTACACAAGGCATTCTTTGACTTTCAAGGTGATTCGGCTCAGCTAACAGAGCAGCGTAGAGAGTCTGAGGCGTGCTGATGGGAGTCAGAGATGTGATACTGGCAGTTGACTTGTTAGTACAGCTCGCTGGCTGAATAAGCTTGTAGTCATAACATTCATGCTTCAGATCTTTACACTTCCTAGTTTTTGTTGGTGTTTGAGTAATTAAAACATAAGATTGATGATGATTTTTGCATTTGGCCCAAACAGACTCAAGAATCTTGAGGCCTTCGAGCTGTAATCCACAAGTTAATGGGAAACAGGGAAACAGGGAAACACAGCGTGTTTACACTTGGTCTGAACATCCATTGTACATGAAGTGACGTTATTGTGTTTGGTGAACAGTGAGGGGGCCTAAATTTACCAGCTTAAATGTCCCCGAGCAAAAACAACATAGTTGTACAGATGACAAAGGTTTTGAATGTGCATTCACACGTGAAGGACGTTTAAGCCACTCGGACAAAAAAGTGCTCTCATTCGGAAACAGAATCCATTCAAAACATGTGACACAAGTGCATTATACATTAAATGCATCTTATATTAGCAACATTTTCCATTTCTCTCCCTCGGCATCAAGTCAATGACTCTCTGTTGCCCTCGAACAACACGAACTCTCTGCTCATCCAGCCTCTTGACATTTCTGTTTTATCTCATTTCTGTCCTGGATGTTCCACAGGCGGCCTGGAATCTCAAGCCTTTGCCAGCCAGTCGTGGCCTCTGACAAAAACGGTCTTAAAGACGACACAGACCGGAAAACAAAGGTTAAAGCTGATACAGCGCCTGTCCGCTCTTAAGTGCTGGGCGCCATGAGCTCTGAAGCACATGCATACACATGCGCCCTGTATGTGTTTACATTCTTATTTAACGCACTCATGTCCACGTCCTGCAGCCATTGGAATCCTCAGCTGTCCCATTGTGTCTCAACTCAAACCAAAAGCTGCTACGCTGAGAGAGGAGCGGGAGAAGGAAGAGAAGTGATGCAGCAGAAATGGTATTATCAGTGTCTAATATTGCCCAAGATAACAACCAGAAAGCTATTTGCAAAGTTTTAATTTACCATCACAAATAAAGAAATGAAGTTGTTCCAACCATGAGATGTTTCTTCAGTCCGGACTCCCTGCAGGGTTCACTGGGGTTGCTGGTGTTGAGTTGTTGGACAGGACAAACAGATGATGAACGCAGGAGAGGTGAGGAACGCCGCTGATGCTGCCGCCCACTGAGCCTCTGAAGGCCACGCTGCTCCAAATAAAGCAGAAGTTCATTTCAACCTTTGCATTAAAGAAAAAAAAAAAAACAGAACACACACTGTAACAAATCATGTTGCTTTTCGCTCGACGGGACAGTTTTTCCAAGATAAAAAGCATATTTAGAAAGTGACTAAGAGACAATAGGTTAACAGTGGATTTCAACATACGTGGTCTCATATCATCACGAATGGAATTCTATGAGTAATATTTTTGTATCTTCATGAAACATTGACCTTTGTGTGCAGTTTATGCACTTCTACAACTTTTTGAAGCACATTCTGAGTAAAACCAACAATGCTTGAAAATGAAGGAGGATGTCATGTAGATTAGATTTTTGTAGATGTGACACATATTGAACACACCTAATGGGATGTAATTCATAGGAAATCACAGCCCAGATAGAGTGTGTCAGTGCTGGTGGCCTCGGTAGGAGAATTTAACTTAAAACAATAGATGGGACGACATTTACTTCAGATTTACTTTTGACCTCTGACTTCAGTCTATAATCTTGAGTCTTGTCCGCCCACGTTGCTCCCATATTGATACATAGTAGTCGTGTCTCCTTATTAAAGCTTCCGAAATCATTTTTCCTCTCCCAATTCTGATACCTGGGCTTTGCATATTGGCTGACACTGCGTGTTGATCTGAAAATGTTTACGGCAACACATATACTCGTCCTTGTACGCCGATGGTTTCACTTCCCGATCCTTAACTTGGCAAGTAGTTGCATTTTACAGCATTTTCAGCAGGGGGTTTCGCTGTGCTTGAAGTTCTCATAACTGAAGTGGTAAAAGCAGCTTGTGTGGATGCTACTGCGCTATGGGATGTGTCCGAATCCAAAGAATCAATTCTTCGCTGCTGTGTATCAGTTGACGCAAGTGGCAGCACAGCACAACTTCCTGTGCTGGCATTCAGAGCAGCAAAGAAGAATTGATTTCGGGTATGTAACGTTTAGCAGAGCTAACCGGGATTTAGCGAGGTCCTGATGGCTTGGTATCAGATCAGTGACATAGACTCAGTACTCGCTGATTCCGATACCTGCAGTTTCTTTGGTATCGGTTACAGCTAAAATGCTCACGGTGAATCCTCACCGATACTAATGAACTTTTTGTAATACGCCATAACCCTGGAGGATGTATGATGCTCAGCAGATGAATGTGTGGATTGATGAGTGGGGGGTTGGGTGACCAGTATTGAGTGAGGGTTTTAAGACCACCATGCCAAGGTCAGTCCCTGTGGACACACAGGAGGAGAGGAGCCACAAGCACCACCTGATGCCTCCTCTTTTTGATGACATCATGGGCAAGGGAGAGGCTGAAAAATACAACAGAATCAAAACAACGTGCCTCTGCCTGCCGTCCAAAGTAACGTTTATTTAGAAAGGACGACGCCTGAGGACACTGATATTTTTTCAGAATGCATCAGTAGTTTATTTAGAGTAAAGAGAAGCATTTACCTTGAACAGGATAACTCAAACAGTCGTCCAGTCAGTTTCATCGATATAACACCATTTTGCAACAAAAGTCATCACATGGAAGTTAACATAGAGCAGGTGTAGACCAAACTGTTATTATTATTATCTAATTTAGTTATCCATTAAGAGTGACCCACACTTTTCCCATGCAAGCACATTAGCTTGCAGTAGTAAAGAAAAAAAAAGAGGCAGAAACCTCGGGGCAGAGCCCAGCTCTATGTGAGCGGTCATCGACCTTGACCTGTCGTGCGTAGATTTTTATAAAAACATTTGGGAACAAGCAATTCAATTTTGGGTTTTTTTTTTAAAGGGGATTTTTCAACACTATGGGATGTTAGGGAACCCTGCCCTGATGGAGGTTTGCGCTCTCCCAATGCTCTGTAGATTTTTAATCCCAACTTAAAGGGTTAGGAAAAAAACAATTGATCTAAGGATAGAAGTCAGAATTCAACATAAAGCAAACACAATGTAATATAATAAAGAGAGATAGAGAGCCGCCCTGAGGCTTTGATTAAGTGAGAAGAGTAAAAACTGCCAAATGTGCTGATTTGTTCAACTTTGGGCAGTTTAATGTGTAGCTTTTAAGCCTGAGAGCAAAACAAGCTTGACAAGTAATGCCGAAACTTATGGGACAAATAAATATTTTGGTTGAACGGGTGTTTTCCATTGTCATCGCACGTGCGAGCAGAAACGTATCTTGTTTTAAGATCACACAGCAATTTAGGGACGTGATTTATTTGTTCAAATGGTATGAATGTTAAGTGACTAATTGTTTAAACACAAGCAAGATTTTTATGCTAATTTTTGTAAGCAACAATAAGAATTAGGGTCACTACCAGCTGTAACAATGTATTAGCCTAATTTAAGTTTAAATTAGTTACATAAAAGTTAAATTAGACCAGACTATGTAAGATTGACTAAACTTAAAAAAAACTCAACATTTTTTTTAACAATTCAGTTTTTTCTCGGATGGAATGACTCAGGATCTGTCACGTCTCAGTCAGCGATAACCATTCTGCAAGTCTGCGGTTTCACAATCAATATGAATCTGATGTGGCAGACATGTAAAGGGGGCAGAGGTGACAGACAGACCTTTACAGCACATTACCCGCTGAGCAATCGACTTCTGCATCCCATGATGGTGAAAATAATTGACTTTGATGGAAAGTGGGGAAAAAGGCTTTGTGGTTGCTCTGGCTGAGGAGAAGAGAGAACAAACAGTACACTGAAATTCTTTTTTTCTTTTTTCCAAATCTCTGCGCTTCGCATCACAGATGACATGTGGGTGTTTTCCATAAACCTGCTGCTAACTGTGTCCAAAGCCTCTAGAAGGATCGCTCATGCACCTGCTCCACATGCGTTGTTGTTTACTATCAGCTGCCCTTGTCCTGCATGTTCCTGGAAGAAGAAATGCACCAGAGACCGGCATATGGAAGGCCATGTGTCCTCTCCTCCGTGGGGTCAGAGGAGCAGAGCTCCACCCTTGCACAGTGCAGCTGGGATTCCTGGCCTTGCTGAGCGCCATCATGGGAGGATTGTGCTGTTCTGGTCGGGAAAAAGAGAGGAATTGTTCTTCAGGATGACTGTGCGCGTGTTTGTTTGGCCCACGCCATGTCTGCCCAGCACACTCTGGATTATTTTTCTTATTAAAAACATTTCAAGGCCATCTTTATGAAGGCATGCTCATCTTGAAGAGAACACTGTCTTTTTATTTGCATGTGAATATTAATGTGCATGTTTTTTCTCAGCACAGGCCACCTGCTGAGGGGTCACTGCGTACATATAGACTCTATTGTTACCATGTGAGCCCCATGCCTCCACAGTTCTGGCTATTTTCAGGAAAATTGACTCACAAACAGAAGCTCCATGGATCTGATATCTATCTTTTTCAGTTGCTGCACAGTTTATCATCTGGATGGCTCATTAAAGGCCTTAGTCACTGCACGCTTTGTCAGGCCACTGTATTGAATGTACAACACTCGTATGCAGCTCTTACAAAACTCCGCCTACACATCTTGTGAAACATATTTCCATGCCTTTGAGAGTCAGCCTCGCTGATGAGCTGGAGATGAATCACACACACACACACACACACTCCCTCATCTGCTGACTTCCTCCTCTGATTCAGGGGTCCATTAGGGTCTACACACACCTTCGCTTACATATGGCTACAATCACCTGCTTGTGCATTTACTGTCAGTGAGGAATCACATTTCCTCTCTATACTGTGTATATGAGTCATGTGCAAATGCATTCCTTACATGTTAGCACAGAACAATCAACCTCTGCAAACAAGGCGCACAGTGAAACCAGCAATAAGGATGGCGACAATAAAGCACCGTAAACATATCTTGGAGCACCGTTCTCTTCCTCCACTCCAGGAGTTGTGGAGTTGTGTAAGAGAGGTGATAAAGCCATAATTATAGTGCTGTATGAAAAGTGAACCTAGTACGCAGATCTGTTTCATGTTTTTCTCTGACTGCCAGAAACTGGAAGGTGAAGACACGCCCCCCCCCGAAAAACATTCACACAGATTTCATCAAAGCTTGTCCACACAATTTGCAGTATTATATTTGTAATATTTTACTGACTTGTGTGGAAGATGCGCTCACTCACCAGAGACATGTATGCAGCGTGGAAATACAAAAAAATGAGAAGCAATCAAAGCTAAAAAACCCCCCAGTATTGTTTATGTTTTATTTTCCTCACCTGTTTCAAACTTCTCTTCTTTCCGGATTTGGGATTTTTGAAGTCATTGGGTCACTTATCATGTTTATTGGCTGATACTGATCAATGACAGATTGTGAATGTTCCATTTGTTTTAAGAAGAGTCAAAATATTGGCACTTAAATTTCTTTGTGCGAGCACTAGTGTCCTCCTTTGTCTTGAAGAGCCCCTCCCTCGCCAGTGACTCATCACTGATTTAGCTTTTAGCTTATTGATTAAGCCAAAGTGTGTGTGTGTGTGTGTGTGTGTGTGTGTGTGTGTGTGTGGGGGGGGGTTCTTTGGCACAGCTGGGTCTTTTGGGACCACCACGTCAGTTTCTTACATACCTATTGAGTGTTTTTATCCAGCTAAAAAAGCAGAAACCAATCATGCACACATTTGGCAACAATAGCTGATATTTCAGGCCAAATTCATGTTAAAAGATTATAATAATGGAATGTTTTTTTTGGGGGGGGAGTATATAAGAAAGTGAAAATTTAATATATTCTAGACCCCGTACACGTAAACTAAAATGTTTCAAACATTTTACTATTTCAATTTTGATAGACTACAGCTAAATAATAATCTCAAATCTCAAAATATTAGAATATTCCAGTATAACTGCAACATTCTGCTTTGGATGTGTTAGTATATTAAGAATTGAAGTGAGGATAAATATACATATAAATCAGAGGATTAATAGCTCATTTCACAATATTAAGTTGCAAAAGCCTCTAAATTCATTGATTTAGCACACTTAAAAAGCCTCACTTAAACAGGCTCTCATTCCTTATTGCTTTTCTGAATTTATTTCACAAATGGTGCAAACAGATTCGGTGGATCATGACCTCCCTGAAACACCTGTCAGAACTTCCCCCCCAGAGTCCAGTCTGCGAGTTCTCTGGCAGCTGGGAGGTCTTCTTGGACTTTGAGTTCCTGGCTGACGATATGACCACTAGATGGTGGACTGCAGTGATCACCACAGTGTCTCCCACAGAAGGACAAACACAGAAGACAGAAAGCAAGAAGCAGCAGAGGGAATACAGACTGTTTCACTTTCAGATATAAAGTTCTAGTCTGATAAGGAGAGGAAAAGTACGAGGAGACAGCCAACCTATAGGAGTCACAGGCAGAGAAGTGTGTGTGTCTTAGTATCTGAGAGAGAGAGAGGCAGGGAGAGAGAGCATGGATCCGAGCAGGAGGCAGTGGAGGGCAGAGAGGGGGAGTGGTTAGCCTGTATAAAGAGAAGGTTGAGTCTGACAGGGTAGATCCGGTGAAAGAGTGAGGACCAGAGGAGAGAGGGGACTGACTTTTTACCTAAACCTTCCCTACCTGTGAATGACTTCCTGGGCGACAAGCTCCAGCCGGTTTCTGTCAGATTACACCAGGATTCCTCTTTCTAACTCAAGGTAACAACATGGCTTTTTTTTTTTTTGCTTCCTTTGCTCGCCACCAGCAGCCCTCTTTAATGTCTGGCAGGTGCAGACTGATCAACATTTGTCTGAAATCACTACTAATTCCTCTGCTTTCACGACATATTTATCTTGTGGGTGTGGGATTGCAGGCCACAATAATCCAAATGTTGTGGATAAATTTAGAGTATGAGAGTTTACTGAGTCCAGCGAGTTTGTAGCTCATTCAAAATCAAAACAATTATCTTATCACTCACTACTTTGCTGCAGATCTGGTCTCCCTTACCCTGACCTGTTTTAAAAGTAGATGTGGACAGATAACTGCCGAGGAAAATGTTTCTATACACACATCTATTCTAATTATCTGGGTGACTGTATGTAAATATTTTTGTCGAAACTCACCATAGTTTTGAATTTTAGTTGTCCAGATTTGACATAGCTGTCTTTGTCAGTTCGGCCATCCCAGTATCATATATGTTAGAATATAAAATGTACATTGCCCACAGCATTAAAAAAATCAAATGTTCAGGGTGCTGTTAAAAGTTTGCATAGACACAGTTTGCACAGTAGAAATTAGTTTAACACTCTAGTAGTCTAACACTAATATTTCAAAACTCGAGGTGAAAATAGATGTATACTTAAAGAATGACTAGATACCAATAGAGGCAAGGCAGAAAATATGATTTTTCGACACTTTTCTTGATACATTCAGAAATCCCTCACAGTTTGTCTCGGTTCATTGCCTCAGCTTTATGTCTTAACATGGTCCTGAAGCTGAGACATGACGACGCAGGTCTTCAACTTCTGCTGTGTTTTAATATCTATATACATTATGTGTGTGTGTATGTATGTGTGTGTGTGTGCTTACATGCACATAATTTCCACTAAAGGCACAGTCATGCAGAAAACAGCACAGCAAAGATCTTTTCCGGAGCACGGCTTTATGTGCATAGTGTCCATTGTGCTCTGAGATCTGACTGGTTAATTAATGATGCTATTAATGTAAGCAGCGGGCCAACCTCCCAGTCTTTGTCTGGTCCCATGTAAACTCACCATTCCAGCAACCTGAGACCGTGTGCACGCCGCATACATCCACAAAAAAAGTTTCATTGGGGTTGTCTTTTGACTTTAATGAAGCTGATCAGTGACGGTCTCACATTTGCTTTTGCCCATATAACAGAATAAATAGTGTTAGAATACGTGTAGAAATGTTACCAAGTTGTGTGTAAGTCTGATGTAGAGTGTCGAGGACCAGGTCACAAACAGTGTAAAACTCCAAAGGTTAATATGGAAATTACTCAATTCTAAATGACAACATGGAACACACAAGTAAGATTGGGTGCGTTTTTGCCTTTACATCCAGGGTGGCCCGGAATGACATTAAGATAAAGTACACTGTCTCCACTAATTCCTGATTTGGCATGTTCTGTTAGTGTGACAGATTAGCTTTGACGGCAGGACATTACTTTATTTCCCGTGACTGTGATAGCATTCTAATCGCAGATAGTAATTCCCCCTCCCTTTTACTTTTGATGACAATGGCAGCTCCTTGGTAGATAATGTAAAATATTTTATTACAGGCTGATTATATAGGAGCTTGATTTATATACCACTGTGATGCAAAAACAGGGTTTCATTAAAGGAAATAATAAAATAGCGTAAATGTAAGCGCTTATAAAGGAGTTGAGAATCACATGTATATTCAGTCTAAGAATAATGTAGCTGAAATCCCATAATATATCATTTAAAAGTCTTCTGTGCCTCTACTGCTGCACTTTTGATTTTCATCCATTCCTCGTATGTCTTGTGTGCTTATAAGGAAATTTGGAAGCAAATATAAGCAGATGATCTCCCAGGATCATGTGCATTTCTATTTTGACAATTTGCTCCCAGCTCTGTTGAACATGTCTTTTGTGTGTACGTGTGTGTGTGTGTGTGTGTGTGTGTGTGTGTGGGTGCGGGTGCGTATACCCCAGTGTATATGTGAATTACACAGCGGGGGAGACTGTTGGCAGCAGTCATACCCCAATTATTCTGCTCACAGTGCAACCTCTTCACCTCTCTTCCGGTCAAGTGTGAAGCATTTGGCGTCTGTTCCTGAGAACAGCAGGTCTGCTTCCACTTCATCGTTTCAGTACCCGTTGCAGGGATGAGGGTTATAGAAAAAGCATGGATTATGTAGTATTACCTCTCTCGAAACATCTTATATCTCATTTCCTGTCCCCTTCCTCTCCACAGATTTATCATGAAGCTCCTTCTGCTGGCCGTGGCGGTGCTGCTCCTGGTGGCAAGTGAGAGCGCTGCAGAAAGGATCCTGTCCAGGAGGACCAAGAGGGAGCTGGCCAGTCCGCTGCACAGAGGTGGCATCAGGGACCCGTTTGGCTCCTACTGCCAGAGGAGAGGAGGGTGCTGTCCCGGCAGAGACGACCTGTGCACGGTCCCCTACCTGGACACCATCTGCTACTGCGACCTCTTCTGCAACCGCACGGTCTCTGACTGCTGCCCTGACTTCTGGGGTCACTGTCTGGGCATAGAGCGACCTTTCATCGGTAAGTATGAGTCTTGCGAGTGTGTGTGAGGGGGACCTGTCCCAGTCAGTTCAGAACCCAACTGAAAAACTCAGTTCTGGATCAAAGCATGCTCCTGAAAACTACTAGTGCATTGCAAAACATGTCGATAATGAGATTTAAGTTATGTCAAGAGTTTTACTTTTGTTATTTATACGGCCGAGAGCTCCAAAAATTTAAAAAGTATACACATCGCAAAAATCGAGAGAGTATTTAACTTTACGTGTAATGACTATAGAACGTATGACAGTTTATCTTTTGTTAATTAACTTATGATAAAAAGATAACCTTTCCACGATATTCCCCTTTATTCAGATACACTTGTAAATCCACTATACAAACCTTCCCTCTTTTATAGAAAGAAAAATGTTTATGTTCTGGGACGGTCTGAAAATGATCGAAGTGAGTCGGGGTGCTGATCCGTCAGCATCTTATGTTGCCTAAATAAACTATTGGCAACATAAGAAAGTGGTCCTGTTCGCTGCATGTTGGATCGTGAATAGGTTTAGCAGTGCCTTGATACAGATTTATTATTATGTTATGTGTTTTGTGAAAATTAAATTTAAAATTAAATTAAATTAATTCAAACTTTATTTGTTCAGCACATTTAAAAACACAACAGTGTTGCCCAAAGTGCTGTGCATTCAGCAAATACAATAAAATATGTAAAAGGAACCATAACTCTCAGTCTGGGTTTAAAAAAGCCAAAGAGGGAAACCGGATCTTATTCTAATTCTTGCACTAATGTGAAGGGGCATCTTGTTCCATAGTGGCATAGAATTCAATGAGGTCTGAACTGTGTGGAGGGACATATCCATTAAAAGATTTAAACACCAATAATAAGATCTTAAAATGAATCCTAAAACCCAGCTGAAGCCAAAGAAGGAAGACTATAAACTGATGAAATGTGCTCTTGTTTCTGTGTGCTTGTTAAAAAACGAGCGGCTGCATTTTGGACCAATTGCAGGCATGACAAGTTATTTTGACTAATGCCAACCTAAAGTACAAATGTCCAGGCATGTCGTGATAAAAGCATGAAGGAGGCGCTCAAATTCATAAAATGATAACACAGGCTTAATCTCAGATAAATCTCTAAAAATAGTGACTATGGACAAAGACTCGCTTTTGTGCACATGAATGCCACTGTTTCATTATCAGCAATAAATCTAGGATGGCTGAAGGCTGAAATTAAATGTCAAAGGTAAAATATTCTCCTCGTCCTCTGATCCTTGCCTCCTTTTTCACATCTAGGTCCTTGCTGAACTATTCTCCTCAGGCAGACTTGTAAAGGGCAACAGAAGTGTCCTACCTGAGAGGGGAACAGTAGACTTCTTATAAACTCAGACAGAGGGAGAGCGGAGGGGTGGATGGAGGGATGAATGGAGGTCGGGCAAAAGAATGTGGGCTATGTGGGGGTGGGGACGGATAATGGGTGCAGGCCAGGAAGCGGGAGGGGTCGCTGTATGTATGTGTTCCCTGGATGACAAGGTTGTGGAATAGCGGGGCACACACATAGCCTGGAGGAAGGTGTGTGGACAATTCTCATTAGGTCATCACTGTCAGTTATAGTTTTCTAACGTTCTCTCATAGAAAATATAATATATACAGTGTCAAAGCCACAGATTATATGAACCTGCACAATTTCAGTTCAAGAGAAATATAAAATCATTCTCTTGTCAGGGTTGAACCTCTCACGCAGCGACTGATTTGTGGTAGAATGTGTGAGACAAATGCGAGCTGGGAGATGGGTATCAGAAGGCCTCGGTCATAAATGATCAGCACTGGGCCTCAAACCAGAGGCCGGGGAAACCTACTCATACTGTAAACTGTCTGCCGGCTCCTGCCCTAAATTCTACATGAAAGAAAACCGGCAGCACTTTCCATTGTAAAATCCGCCACCAGATAAAGCCAGTAGATTACTGTGTCACCGAGTCAGTGTGCCTCTGACAATCTGTGAGCAAGCACCGTTCAAACATGTGTTCTTCATTCATAATCAGTGCCAGTGCTGTCATTTCTCTGGTTGGTGACAATGCTGCAGCATGCTAATGCTAATTGTTATTTTTGTTGGTGCTTAAAGGAGAACTCCAGCCTTTTTCAACCTAAGCACTATTTGTTATTGTTTTAGGATCTAAACTTGGACAAAGTACATTTTAGGACTTACTGCAGTTCTGAGTTCAGAAGCTAAGACTGTTTACTTCAATAGGCTATATAATGCAACAGCATTAGGCAAGTAGATACTTTGGAAATAAATCGTTTTATTTTGCCAAACCATTCAGTAAAAACCTACAGTGAAACACCTGCATGTTTCTGACTCTGGCTAAACCTTGTATAAAACAAAATGTTTGTAGAATTGTTTTGTTTTCCTGCCTTTCTCTGCTTCCTGCCCCTGATGGTGCATAGACATGACCAGTCAAATACCAAACTGGCACTGATTTACAATGTTTATAAAAGATGAACTAATAAGTGAAGATCTATTCCAAAGAAATGTCCGATTATAAAACAGATTAGCACAGGAAAGAATAAATACTTTGAGAGAAATCAACACTAATTTAATCTTTTGTAAATATCAGGAAACAGTGCCCCTTAAACAACTGACTGGGGCTTTCCTTTAATTTGTGGATGCAGGGGATAGGCTCCTTTTTGCTGTCTTTCTATCAGTCTCAGCTGGATAAAGCATGACGAGGGCCCAGGAAGCCTGGGAAGGCAGGAAAAGAGCTAAAGCCACATTCCTACACTGGATTACTGGAGCTCAGAGTTCTTTAGACCTCACGTATTCTTTGTGCACACTCACATGGAGAAAGGCACACACTGCGCAAACCAGAGAGGATAATGTGAGCAAATTTTGTTGTGGTTGCAAGTGAAGGAATTTTGGCCAGTGTGACTGTATTATATATTAACAAGAGTGCTGTATATGTAAGTCTGCATCCATTTTAGAATAAAGGATCATTCCTGTTTAGACTAATCAAACCCGGATTGATTTGTCCTTGTTCCTCTCTTCTCAGGCACTTGTGAAAGAAATGGAAACAAGTTCTTTACAGGGCAAACATACAAGGAGAACTGCAATTTATGGTATGTTCACCCCCTCTTTCTCCTCCTTAACATCTTAAATCTAAGGCTTTCCCTCAAATGTCCACTTAAACTTTAAGTTTACAAAAACATTTCCCCCTTCATCTATACAATATTTGCTCTGTGTCTTCTTATTCCCACACTTCAAGCTCAGGTTTTTAAACCTTTTTTAAACCTTCTGTAGTCAAATTATCCTTGTGTTAGAGTATAGCATGTGTGCAGTTGGTGTTTTTATGTGGTAATATTCACTTTTTTTTTAATCCATGTTTTGAGTGGAAATCATCATAATATCGTATCATATTATTATTCTCGAGTTATTCTACTGTATGCAATAAATTTTTCCCCTTAAATGTCCCTTTTCTCCTTAATTGCTTTGATATGTCATAACATAAAAAGATGGCTGAATTCCATTTAGCTCTTCCAGGTATTGTTCATGCCAGCTTATTGTCACATTGTCGAGACTTAACGGGACACTCAAACACACAGACCCCCTGTCAATATTATCAGTCCCACCTGTGTTTTATTATGACTGCAGTGAAATAAAAGGCCTACATTCAATAATGGAGAAAGAAAAGGAGGAAACACACATTCATAACTGGGGAAAAACGGGGCTTTAGGCCTCGTCTTGTTTCATTTTGGACCGTAAATTTGAAGTTTGCTCTCTGGATGGAAATATATCTGTCAGCCAGGTGACCATTTTGGCTCAGAACAATTATTACATGGCTTGTCAGAAAATGTTGCTGTAGACATTTATGTACATCGTCAGGATGAACTGCCCACTCTTCACCATCATCAGCTCAAAAATTCAGTTTACAACCAAATACCCGCAATACTAATCATCCTCAGCTGTAGTTAACCACAATTGTGGTTAACTTTCTTTATAGTGCTCGGTGCCTTCTTAGGTTTGCTCAACACACACATGTTCTTCTTGACCATTTTAGGGAATACTCGTGGAAAAACTTTGAAATAGTTCATGATCTTCACCTGAATTAAGACATTATAATTATTCATATTCATCTCTGTGGCCATTTGGCTTTTGTCATTTTTCTTGTCAATACTGAGGACCGTCATGAAAAAGTAACGAATGGAGGAAGCAGACAGAGGAGTCAAGAAAACAGAAGGAATTCCTCACCTATCCTTCCCTGTGACTTCTCACGCCTGTGTTATCTGATGTTCCTCAAAGACTCTGTGTGCATGTGCACGCGTGTGCGCTTGCATACAAATGTTGATTTAACATCCATTCGAGTATCTGCATTATATTTATTTTCATGCAACAAGAACACATTCTGGATGTTTGCCGTGACACATCTTACCGAAGCCGCGCCGACCTCCCGGATGTCCACATCCTCTGCTTTAAGTCTCCCAGCTGTTTGACTCCAGTAGCTGTGTTGTGTCAGCATGATCGTCCTGAGGTATAACTTTTATCAAGGCAACTCCATTAAGTTTTATGGGTGCGAGGGTGGTTGCTGATAAATGTCCGGGCCGGCACTTTTTCTTTAATGTAGAGGTTGAGCAAACACAAACTGCAGGGTAAAAATAGCCTCCAATGTTCCAGGTCACCAGAAAACAGCATTTATGTGCTAACTCCCTCCCTTTCACTCCAAACAAAAGGGTCTTATGCACATATGCTCTCACACGTGCTTGTATTGCAATACGCATGGATGCTTGAAAAACTGCACTGTGACTTTGCCACTAAGAGACATGCACACTCCTGTTTCGTACTCCCACTGCCTCCGCTTATTAATTTCCCCCCCGGCTGCCAGAATCAGAGCTGCAGGGGGGAGGATGAAGCCTCTTCTTGGCCTTGACAAAGTCTCCCTTTTCCATCTCAAGCGTCTCATTAGCACTGGTCAAGGCCTGCACACTCTCATCTGTCCTCCTACTCGTCTTGACTAAACTCTGACTTGAGCAATAGGAAGTTAAACAGCCAAATATCACGGATGGAGTCCAATGCAATCAGCTGTTTGACCGTCAGTATCCCAGCTATCTTTTCCTCCAGAGCAGGGCGGGTCAGTGCAGGCCCAAACATAATCCAACATGTCTGAGCATGATGTATTGAAGCAAAGTTTACTGTTGCGTGCATGTGTGTACTGCGATATGTGTGGCGGCCTTTTGTTGTGAAAAGGGGATGTCCCGCTGGGTCCTTTTCCTCTTTGAGTTGTTGTTATCTGCTCCAATCAGTCTAAAACAAGGCGTCTCCACCTCGCACCGACGCTCAGGAACAACTATCTCCGCTTTGATTTGCTGGCATCTCCGCTCTGTCTGCTTCAGCTACAGATTGGACAACAGCCAGTGCCAGCGTGGACTTTCTTGGCTTTTTGTCTAGATTTTTTCTCAGATGGCGTAGATCCCTCATATCTGAACACACAAACCGAGCCTCTGTTCCCACAGAACTTTGTAGACGGGTGGCGAAACAACACACCTCATGACACCCAGGTGTGTGTATTTGTCTGAATGGAGGTGAGTGAAGAGGGTGTTTTTCCCTGATAAGAAGCATGACAAGGAATGTAAAAATATATCCTCCCACCAGCCATCAAATTTCATTCTGAGTCACACTGGTCTCCATGGGTTACGCCTGTCCCTGTGTGTATATGTTTATGTGTGTGTGTGTGTGGTGAATTTATTGCTGTTTTTGACCTGCTGGCGCTGACCTGCGTGCATGTGTTTCTGCTGAGGGGAGGGAGAGCCAGCAGACCATTGTCTCCGTCCTCCTGTCACAGCATTGGAAGTGCCCCTTTGAGCAGGCTGCCACTGTGCACTGTATGTTTGGTAGTGTGGCAAAAGGGGAATTTTGGGCTCTTCGTCATGGTGCCTTGTATTTAACGGCCAGTAATATAAACTTTACGGTTAAAGGTCCATACACGATCGTGTGGGAAACACAGCAGCAAATCTGTTATACACAGTAATTTACTTTGACTCTGTTAGCTATTTTTAATGAGAGGATCCTGAGAACAAAACAATTTACTGTCAGACAACCAAGAAACCAAGAAAACTTAAAGCTTTTCAATATCCAAAGAGTAATGAAAAACATCTACCTTGACGTGGCCCTTTTTTCTTAGGTGTGTTAATACCTGAATCGGGTCCATTTAGGATTAGCGTGCATGTTGGCACGTATGTTTTTTGCTGAGAAGATCAGTAAGTTTCTCATGTCTGTACATTGACTGTGCATCTGCAGCCAGAAGCTTAGTTAAAACTCATTAGTAAAACTTACTAATGTTCTGTTTGATTTACTGTGGCAGAGCTTTTCCAGTGACCAAGCATGTTCAAGAGCAGCACTTTGACTCTACTTGAGAACGTTCATAACTAACATTGTCCTGTTTCCTACCAAAAAGGATGACCAAACACAGAAACATGCCAAGTAGCACAGAGGACAAAGGATATTGGTGTTTCTAGGGGAACACTAACAAGTGATAGACACATAGCACCTTTTGCAACCATTTGTGACTCTCAGAGTTGTTGAAGTTGATTATTCATCAGTGGTGCTGGAAATTATTATTTAAAAAAGGGATGAGTGGGTACATTTTTTCGTGGTACCATTTAAACTGTCCGGGAAATAATAAGCAAAATTTAAAGGCAAAGTTAACAACGGATATTATCTGATTTATGCCATCATGATTATGATTATGATTATTATTAAAAAAAGAGACATTAACTCACACACATAACTTTTTCATTTTATAATGGCCCGTTGAAACATCCGAATCTGTTGTCACATGTGTCACTGCCAGCTTGCGTCTCCCTTCACTTGAGGTTTGAGGGTTCATGGTGCACGTCATCAAAATGTCGGAGATGTTTTCTCAGTTTGCTGATGTTTTGTCTATTTGCGGTGTTTTCTTAAGTTGCAGTGCTCTGAGCTCTCTCAGACGGATTCCTTTTTTTTTTTGCAGATTAAACAAACAAAGATTACTGCGCTTTAGAGATGGTGGTAGGCTGGTGCAAACTCCACATTTATTGTGCTGTAGTGCGAGCAATTTATGGGAAATGAAATGTATTTGATGAAATGAAAGTGGCATAATTAGGGAACTCTGATGAAATTTGATCTGGTGATTGAACTTGATTTTTCAATTATTTGCTTTTAAGTACCTTCAGATGGTGAACTGAAGTCATGCGTTTGTTATCAGTGACAACAGGTGTATTAAGCTTTGGGTCTGTTGCATTTTTTAAGTACTTGTATTTTGTTAAAACATTTCAATGGTGTACTGCGTCACTTAGACTCACCACTACAACAAGACCTTCACTTTCAAATGCCTTACTTTATATAGTTGTATTGGTATTTTTTTTTAAAGTAAAGGACTTTGTTTTAAGTCTGACATCACACACACAGTGACTCATCACAAAGTACACAGCAGTTATTTTTGAGAGAAACTGATATCCCGTTCTTTTTTCTCCTCTGTCATCTTCTAGACCGTTGGTCACCCATCTTCCTTCTGACTAAAAATGGATCTGCGTTCTGCAGCCTTAAAAGGCTGAACCTTTCAGGCAGAGCTTTTAACCCCTCATTCCTTCTTTGTCCGGTTGCAGGCATTATTCCCCCAGTGAATTTCTTATTTAGGAACTCTGCTTAACCTGTACATACTTGTCTGTATCCCTGATGGTCTTTCTATTTTAACTGATTACTTTCCTGGCTTTGACGGAAAAAACTGGTAATTAAAACTATTTTTATGCAGTTACAGCTACCATTGGCTTTTAATGGTCTCTTCTCTGTGCCCCTACTTTCTGTCTCCTCTCTGCAGTACATGTGGGACTGTGGGCCGCTGGGAGTGTGAGCAGAACGCCTGTCTGATCGAGCCTGATGTCATCCACGCCATCAACAGAGGAAACTACGGGTACAACAAAGAAACACAGATACAAAATCAACATGCACATCTGATATTTGTGCTCTGCAATAAGATCTTTTTTGCACATTGTCATGAGCACATCCTTCCTATCCCGTGCTTTCAGGTGGAAGGCAGCTAACTACAGTCAGTTCTACGGCATGTCTCTAGATGAGGGCATCCGGTATCGCCTTGGCACCCAGAGACCCTCCAGGACGATCATGACCATGAATGAGATCCAGGTACGGGACCATCTCCATCCGCAAACATTATTTTCAGAATTAGTAGAACCAAAGAAATCCTGCTGGTGTTTGAGTTCCTGACGGCCTCGGAGGTGCTTCCTCAAAATGCCTTTGAGCAACAACAATTAAACCCTCGTCAACCTCAGTGCTCCTGTTTTGGCCTTTGACCTTCCTTTTTAAAGGCAACCAGAGAGAGTGAATATCATGTTACTTGTTGCACAGGGGTCTAAACTCTTTAACCCTGGGGGTCCCTTTAAAATTCCACTTCAAACATTTTTAAGAGGAATTTTGATTGAAAAACAATTTTATGTCATATTTACTTAGAAACGTCACATATTATGTATTTGTTATTCCAAACTTCTTCTGTATCAGTTTATATACACAACATTTCGCTACATACAGGCTTTTTTCATAAATAAAAATGAACAATAGTTTTTTTCATCCGAAACAAAAGAGGTGGCTTCTATTTATTTAATTTTTTGCCTGTGGTCGGGAGAAAATATTGCCTAAAAAACAAACGCACATAGTAAGCCAAAGTATTGCATATTTGTAGCAACAGGTGAGGATGTAGAGAAAAAAGTTAATTGCCTCAGTTGTGTTGAGGTTTTTCGCGTCGTTTAGAGCCCCTGCTTGTTCCCTGCGGGGTTTTAGAACAAGAGAGCAAAACGTGCTCCGCATAATCACCGCCGCTTGTTGTTTTGCGACACCGTTTCCAGCTGGAGCCTGAGCCCGCCACGATCCACTCGGCCTTTGTTTGCATTTTACACCAGACGGATTACATAAGACGGAACCAAAACATTCGGCAGAGAAGATAGAAGGGATGGTGGCTGTCTGGAGAATAAAGAACAGTCTCCACCTCCCTTTCATCTATCCATCCATCCATTCACCCCCTCCGCTTGCCTCTCCAAGCATTCCACAACTTCTCCCCAAAGAAAGACCCTCACAACGCCTCCTTCCGCAGTCAGCATGTCCCTACCTGTGCCAGGGGCCAGATCACTGCCTGGCTGTCTGTTCATAAATCTCCCCCTCTTCGTTTCTGTCTGTCTGTCCATGAATGAACTCATTACCCAACACGTTACTACTCTTGCATACATCTTTTCTCTGGAATTGCGTCTTTGGATGAAGCGTCACAGGCGCTCATGGACTTTGACCTTCCACAACAACCAATTGGCGGAACATTCCTTAGTCCTTAGTAATGCAATTCAGACAGAGAGAGAGCGAGAGAGAGGGAAAGTCAGTTCCAGAGAGGTGTTGTCAGACATACGAGTATCCAGCCTAGAGTGGAGATTAATGGATGGAGTATGTCTGGCATTTTGGAAGTGAATATTTGCGCTCTGTCACACCGAATGCAAATATATCGGTGCAATATCAAATAGGGAGCAATTCCTTTGTGATAGTGGAAATGACGTATTCAGTTTTACCCTGATGTAACAAAACGAGGTCACGGCTTCGTGGAGAGGCCTGGAATGAATGGTTCCTGTCAGTCCTACACAGACTGACGCGGGGCCAAATGGTCCTGATCGCGTGAGAATAAATCCCATCCTTGGTCAGTGGATTTATGTAACCTGCCAGTGGTGCAAACAAGCCATACAAAGCCTTCCTCAAGTGTTTTAATTGGAGATGTGTTTGTTCAGTGCAAACAGTTGATCTGCAAGTTCACATCTAAACATCTTATATAACATTTTGCTCTGTCACTTTTGAGATATTAATGTTCTCACTATGAGGTTTTCTCCATGAGGGTGTAACAGCAAATAGGGTCACTTAAGTTTATTGTTGCACCTTTAATTTCTCTGTGTCTCTGTCAGATGAACATGGACCCCGAGAAGGACCAGCTGCCTCGTTACTTCAACTCAACAGAAAAATGGCCAGGAAAGATTCACGAACCACTGGACCAGGGCAACTGTGCTGCCTCCTGGGCTTTCTCAACTGCAGGTAGAGCGGGGATAGAGCAAATAGAGAATATGTGAGATATCAGAAACAAAAAAACAGAAAAGGGAAGAATGAAACAACTTTTGACCAGAAAATTCCTAACTACAAAATAAAAGGTTCGTGATTGAATGGATCGAGTGCTTCAGTTGAAGGCAGCTTGATTTTGATAAGATTATACAATGCGACAGTGTTGTCAAAAAAATGTCAAAATCTGAAAAAAACAAAAAAAACCAAAACGTTTTGTGCCACTAACTATGCTCAAAATGTAATAGCAAGTGTCTGGTAACATAGAATCATCAGAGAAACACCTGTGTGTTTACGACTCAGTAACTGTAAAGATGCTGTATAAAACCAATGTTTCCGCTTCCTGTCTCTGACGGAGCTCCTCGGACACCATCAATCAGTTGCCACAAGGGCACCGTTTTCCAAAGTTTTCTACCACTTTTTGATGTTTACCAAAGACGAACAAATTCAATTTGGTTATGACTTCCTCAAAGCTGTTGCACTGTATAGCCTCGTTGAGCTAAATCGTCCTTGTGACTGAACTCCATACTAGATTAATTTTCAAAAACCCGACCAATGTTGCCTGTCTTCTTCACCAGCTGTGGCATCAGACAGAATCTCCATCCAGTCAATGGGTCACATGACTCCTCAGCTGTCCCCGCAGAATCTCATTTCCTGTGACACACGCAACCAAGGGGGCTGCGCAGGGGGACGCATTGATGGAGCCTGGTGGTACCTCCGGCGCAGGGGGTAAAAATGACACTATAGGAGCTATGGAACACGAATATATGTTGCTGGGGCAATTACCTGATGCTGACCTCTCTTGTCTCCTCTCAGAGTGGTGACAGAAGAGTGTTATCCGTACCGGCCCCCACAGCAAACGCCGGCGGAGGTGGGCCGCTGCATGATGCAGAGCCGCTCCATTGGTCGGGGGAAAAGGCAGGCCACGCAGCACTGCCCCAACACACACAACTACCAAAACGACATCTACCAGTCCACGCCGCCCTACAGGCTGTCATCCAATGTAAGCAACACGGCGCAGCGCCTTCCTAAAAAACACATGTGACACACAGCTCCATCAGTGCGACCGGCACATGTTCTCACACCTCCAGTAACTCTCGTGAGCTCGCTGTGCAGTGTTAGGACTTCTTGGTGCTTGCAGCAGACTATAATCTCTCTCACGTGTTTACCGCTGTATGTGTTTCACACACATCCCTCATGCATACTTGAGTTCGTTGAGAGTGAACATGGGAATGCAGGATTAATTGCCGGGCAGCATTGAAGCAATAAAGGGCAAAAATTCTTACCTGCGTGTTTGCCAACTTCCACGGTCTGTGCAGCAGTACTCAGGGAGACTTTTTAACTCAAATTTCATATACTTTGGATCCAAATATAGAGTAAATAAACATGTCAGTGAGTGAATTACACTACTCAATTGAGATATTATCCATTCCCATAGCCTCTCAAGGTTCTAGAGTTTATCTGGAATTAGATTTTACCTGCTCATATCAAGTTGCTGGACTCTTTCAATATGACATCTATTCACTCATCGTGAGATGGCTGTGGGACCAAAGTGTAAAGTTTATCTTCAGATGTATCGTTTTGTGAGAGAGAGATGCTTGTTAAGTTCTATATAAACTGTTTCCAGGAGGCTCTTGTGTCTTCCCCAATTCAAAGTACCGCGGAGCTGCAGCTAATGTGAGGTTTTATCAGCGAGCATCCATCAGTGCTAAATGACAACTGATGCTTCTCGGAGTGATTGCAGCCTGTTGTTTCAGTCTCCTGATGGCCTGTGAAGTCAATAAACCAGGCTTTAAAGCCTGAAGGATCCAATCTCATTATCTGACTTTTAACATCCAGGGGTGGGGGGGCTTGTTTTCATCCTCTCCATTTCACTAACATGTAATGATCTCTCTGTCCTTCCCTCTCCCCTCTGGCCGTAACTCCTCTCTCAGGAAAAGGAGATCATGAAGGAGATTATGGATAATGGCCCCGTGCAAGGTAAATAACACTTTCTCCCAATAATCGAATACGGCGCTCCCAGGGGGCGTGTAGATCTGAACAGATGAACCTTGATGCGCCGTGTGTGACGTCTGACCTCAGATGTGTGTTTAAAAAGAGGGAATTTCTCAGCTCTGGGTGTGGGGAAAAAATTGCAATCAGGGGACAAATTGGAATTTCTTTGAAGAAAATTCAGTAACAACTTTTAGATTAATCATGTTTGAACTAGATTTTTATCCTCCCTTTAATGGATTCAGCAGCCTTAATACGAGATAATCATATCCTTTGTGTGTCTGCCTGCTAATTTTCTCTGCTTGTTTGTTCTTGCAGCTATTATGGAGGTCCATGAGGACTTCTTTGTCTATAAGAGCGGGATCTACAAGCATACTGACGTCAGCTTCACCAAACCTCCGCAGTACCGCAAACATGGCACCCACTCCATCAGGATCACCGGGTGAGTTACCAGTTAAAAAACTTCATGTTGAGGCCCCGTGCCTGTCGTGTTGTGATCCAATCAAAACCATCGTTTGGCCACAAGGTTTTGAGGTTGTGCTGAAATGGGGCGCGGACAACGTCGTCACGTGTCTGGTTTCACTGTTGCTTAAATGCTGAATTAGGTTTTGATTGCTGCTGGTATCATCCTCCTTACAGAGCCTGTGTGTGTGAACGAGCCTCCCTCCCAGTCTATACTGCTCAGGGAGACACACCTTGTCTCCACTCCTGTGTCTGCCTCAGACTGGGGCTCCCCTCCCCCTTCCTCTTCTATCTACTACCTACAGCAACCGCAAATATGCAGGCGGGCAGACGGCTGACACACCTGGATCACCGGGCCCTCCGACCCACCCACTTTCCTGCCACATCTCCTCTCTGTCTGTGGCGTCTCTATCATCACTCCTCACCCGGCCATCTGATTCACCGACTGTCCCACTTCCTCTCTCTTTGTCTTCTCCACATCCAAATTCTCAACACTCCTCAGGTTGTTTGCTGTCCTTTATGAAATGATTTGATGGCAGTGAGCAGCCAGGAGAGGGTTTTGACCTGTAAAAAATTCCTTTCCCTTGTAAATGTTTGACCAGACTCTTCTCCCATCCAGCTGGCGTTCAAGTGTGAACGTTGTGACGATGATATATTGCCCCCTCACTCGCCTCACTCTCCAAATTATAGAATGAGCAGCCACTCGGTAATCGCTCTATAATGGGGGTGGAGGAATGCATGTTTGTGAGCACCTGAGCTTGACACGAACATGCAGTTCCTGAAAAAATAATTATAAACTCCAGGCAGGAGATCTCAGCGCTGTGATATAGGCAGCCTCTTATAAACACGTTAGAAGCAGCTTTTTAAGTTCTACTCCTTGCGTATATATTTTGTGACTTGTATCAGCACGTGTACGATAAACACTTAAGCCGCCAGCCACCACCCTGTACCTTCTTTAAGTCCACACATCAATCAAACACGTTTTTGGGAATCTGAAACTGCGGTTTGTTGCGTGAGTGTCATGGTATGCATACAACCTATATATGCAATGTGAGATGATGCTGAGAATGAGGAGCTGCTTTTGGGTCCTTCACTGATGTTGGTGCACATCGTGGATGCATCGTATCGCCGGTTTACGGTTGGATTGAATGAAAAGAAGATGGGGTGAGGTGAGGGGAGGGGCATAGGGTTTTGAGCCTCAACCTGCCAGCCACGGGAATTTGTGTGTTTATATTGGCGAAATCCCACAGCGATGCATCGCTTTAAGCCCAGTGCCTGGGAAAGTTTGTGGAAAAGGCATTGAGGTCCACTGTGGTGGAAAGGGCATTGTCTGGGCTGCTGATCCTGAGTGCACCGGACAGAGAGAGGATCAGTCCTCGGAGAAGAGGTCAGGGGTAGGCGTCGGGGGTGTCGGGGAAGGGCAGGGGCACATGGGCACAGTGGTCTGCCCATCATTGTCCCTGAGCGAGCAAGTGAGCTGATTGGAGGCCAGATAAGAGCTCAGAGATGGTCTGATTCTGTCTGCCTCTGTCCATACCAATAAATATGCAGGCAGGCAGGCATGCATGCATATAGGATCACACACACACTCCTGCAGGTGTGTTTGTGCCCTTTGCTCATAAATCCACACATGTGCAGCTTGTTTGGGATCGACATCCGCTGTTGACAGAGGTTTTGCTCCTGGTCAGTGTGACATCTGACTCCAGTCAGGGAAACACTGTTCTAATATAGTCACTCGCTGATAGAAGGTTGGCACTCTCTGTTGTTGTTGTGTTGTAGTAGCAAGCTAGTGACTTGGCAGAGTCTGAAACCTGTCACCCTTTTTCCCAGCATTCCTTCCCTAATACAAAATAACATGCACTGGGAGTCTTTAGGGAACAAAAAGGCCTGGAGAGCAAAAACAGTTGGGAAATGGCCATAGGAGACTGTTTCGATCACGACGAGCAGAAACGGCGGGTGGCTAGAAACTTGGCAGGGAACTATGCTAAGACCAAAGTGCACGGCATGATGGGATTTTTTGGATTTTTGCCAAAGGTTTCTGAGTTCAAAGCTGCCAAGAGAGCGAGAAGGCTAAAGATAGACCTCAAAGTTTAGATTCACACATGAATGTTTACGTGTTTATCATCTTTTGTGTTGTTATCGGCGGCTGGCTGGAGTATTGAGGTGGCGTTGCCCTCTCCTTCCTGCTTCACGCCTGGCAAACAAAAACGCCAGAGGAAAAGGGAAATTCCTTGTTCTTTGGAATGATGTAGGAGTTGGACTGGGCGGCGTCCTGCCATAAATAATCTGTTTTCAGGATGCTGCTAACAAGATAAACTTCTCCCTACTTTTCTTCATTATGTGTGTCTGAGGTGAACACATTTCTAAGAAGTGTTTACATCTGGCAAAAATCCTTACTTTGGAAACAACAGCTTTGAAAAAACATATGTATTTTGAATAACAATCCTCTCTGCTTGGTACATCAGGTGGGGTGAGGACAGAAACTTTGACGGGACATCGAAAAAATATTGGGTAAGAGTGCATAAAACAAAGAGAAATCTGTCGTGTTCAAGAATGGGGTGCCAATGGAAAAAATATTGTTATGTTTTTCTTACTGATATAAATGAAAATATTCAGCTCACTTACCTCATATTTAGCCAGTTTTGCCCACATCTGACATAAAACTTAATCTAAAATATGTTGACTGTGACATGAATATGTAATTGTTGATATGTTTCTAGCAAACAAAGAAGTAAATCCTTAAATATCGGGTCTAAATCTAAATGTAGAAAGTGAAGCCTGAAATGATTATAGTTCAATTATTACTGATTGACTTTTAACATTAAGATTTAACTTTCCAGATCTTGATTTACCTTTTAATGTTGAGATTTACATTTGATATTGAATGTTTAACTTCTTTGTTATCTATAAGCGTCCTAACAATTACATATGCCTTTCACATTCGACATATTTTAAATGAATTTTTGTGTCCAATGTGAACAAAAATGGCTAAATGTGAAGAAAATGAAATAAATATTCAAAAATATGGCATCAAGAAAAATATAACCAAATTTGGCATCCTAAAGTGCCTAACATGTTACTATGACACTTCCTTTAAAATATCCCTTTAGTTACACTTCATCATCATCGAAATCATGCATAAATTAGCTCATGATTTACTAAAACAAACTCTTTCAAATGATTAGACAGACATTAAAAAGTGAGGATTTAACAGTTAAGGTGCATGGCATTATATATACATTAAAACTTTCCTCATCAACGTTTAGTTTGACCATACTTTCCTTTTCAGATCGCTGCAAATTCCTGGGGAAAGAACTGGGGGGAGAACGGTTACTTCCGCATCGCTCGCGGGGACAATGAGTGCGAGATTGAAGCGTTCGTGATCGGTGTGTGGGGAAGGATCACAATGGAGGACATGCGCAATCATCACCACCACCATAACCGCCGGCACATCTAGAGACGCAGCGGATGATGAAACCCAAGCGAGACCTTTGTTTTCACTCACACCAATAGCTGGTTTCTGCCCCAAAGGAGAACCATGTCAAGAACTTCAGCACATCCCCTTCCTATACCAAGCTGGCTGGGACAGACATAGAGTTGGCCTGAACCCTCTCTTTTTAATACTTTGTTCTGGGGATCATCATCATCAGTCTCCCTAGTCTCCCTGTAGACTTTATGGCACCAAAAAACAAAACTAAGTTAAAACTCTTTAACATTGCCTTGCATTCTAGGCACCTCAGGTACCAACTGATCCAAAAACCACACTTCCCAGAATCCTCATCGTAACATCTATTGAGTCATGTTCATGTCAAAGTTGGGTGAAAGCAAAAGGAGAAGCCAAAAACAGGTCAGGAGCGAAGGCACCCCAGTTACTTCCTGTATCTCTGTCACATGGGCTTTGTCACCGCCGCGCCCATTTAGGAGACCAGCGACAGGTCTGTTCTTTCTCATTGAGAATTGAAAACAGATTCTGTCATCCCTTAGTCAATAAAGTAAAAAATTAAACCCATATTTAAATATTTAAAGATATATAGATCAGGAAAAAATTTACTTTGTCCTGATCTGTATTCTTTCGACAAAAAAATTGCACAGTATTGTGTTAGTGTCAATAATGCCCAATGCCCACTTCCATCACTGTAGCTGGAAGTGGGCTTTCTTGGTCCTGATCTACCATCTTTGGAATAAGTCAGTCTGCTTTTAAATTTATCACTTTATTGCTTTTTTAAAAAAATTTTTCAGCCAGAACCCTTTCTCTGTTGTCTCGCTCTAAATTTATAATCCAGGCAGACACCAGGCCCCGTCGCAGAGACACACTCAGCCAAAATGTGTAACATGATATTATGTCATACATGACCCTACTAACATCCCCCTGTCAGCTATACAGACACACACTTTATCTTATTCCCACTGTTTTAGAGGACACATTTTGAGTTCGTAGCTGCAGGCAGTAGAGTTTCTCACACATTCCAGTAAAACACGTGGACGCTCTAGGTGGGAGGTTTGATTTGGTATTTAAGATTACATTTCATTTTCAGGGTTTACAGTGTCATTGACTAGCCCAACTTGGACACTTTAATTCAATTCAATAAAGAAATCTTGTCCTTTTTCTCCATGTGGCAGATAACAATAAAAATGTTTCATCGTGGCTGCTGGTGAGGTGTAAAAACAGCACGGGTGTGTTAAGAGGTGTATAGGGTCACAATGCCATAAAAAAAAAAAAAAGAATAGTATGGACCACTGCAAAAGAAAATATATGTGTGTATTTGTTTTCTTTGTACAATGTCACGATCTAAACTACGACTGCTTTGTTTCTGTCATGCAGTTACATTTTGTGTCATTTGTTTGAAACGTACCGCGTGTCGTCACTTCCGCTCCACGCTCACTCTTCAGTCGCTTTACTGTGTGGGTGCGTCTGCATGGCCGTTTGACCAAAGCGATGGGGGGGCAGCTGCTAGAGTCCGGATTGCATTGGACCGCAGAGTCTTTGGTTTGATACTTTTCATAGTCTTTGTGTGTCTGCTAGAGTTCTCCAACACTTCCTGATGAGTTTATTTCGGTCAGTTGCAGGCTGATCTTCTTGGAGCTTGAAAAGAAGAGCGCAGTGTATTATTACCACTCACGCTAAATTACATTCTGGTGTGCTTTGAGTGGAACTTCAAAGGGTTTTGCTATCAACGTATCATCATGTCTTGTGATCTTTAAGGTCCCCGGATCAGTGCCTTCGGGCATGGATAGGTGAACAGACATAAAAGCAGAGAGAAATGTCGGCATCAACAGGCAGTGTGCAATGCAGTGCAGGGGCCTTAAATACATAACAGTAAATGCGCCTTTCTTATGTAATGTACATATTGTTTGGTGTCATTTCAAAGAGAGACATCAACACTAGATACACAGTAAATGATGTCAAGCCAAACTAGACTTTTTGACATAAAAATGGTTAATCATCATATATATATTGTCTTCTGTAGATGTGTTGCTATTAGTCCTTCATAAGAGGAAAAAAAACCCATCTCCAAACCTCATTTGCATTTTTTTCTGTTTTGTAATGATCATTGAAAGAAACCTTCTTTTTTTATTATTCAAGTTTTCTGTAAACACATTTTCGTTATTGAAGTCATATTCATTTCTAAGAGACTCTTCATGAGCCCCCCCTCCTCACGTGCAGCGTCGGCATGTGAGTTCTGCGCTTGTGTGACCCGGAAGATCGAGACATATCAATGTCACTGTCCAGTTGCTTTATATGTCAGTATATATGACAGTAAGTGTAGTGAAAAACTCTTCATGAAACATTCACAACAGCATATGTGCCACAGTAATTATTTTCCAATAAATGTTCAGATGGGGCGAATCACAATGACTGATTTTACATTCTCCTCTGAGCCTCTCCCACCTGGAGCTGCAGCAGAACTCCACTCAGAAGTTATGTATTTTATGTGAAATGAACCACTCCATATCCACTTATGTGTGGGCTTTTATTTATAACGAGATGTGTAAATTATATACGTTTATTCCTCTTTTTTCCAGTGCAATGTTTTTTTTTTTTGTTTTTTTTTGTAATCTCTCTGTTTCTTATTGTGTGCACCAAATTGCAATACCATATTACTGTTCACCTGTGCGGCACAATAAAGTCTTTCCAGAACCACATGGTGTGAGCCCCTGTAAAGAACATATCATCCCCACAAAACCAGTGTCTTATGTAATGACGTGAGGAGGTGGAGAAGGTGTGGGTTTTGGAAACGCTGGGGATCAGCGAGCCACAGTTGGTGGAGGGTGTTCAGGGGGGGATGCTCCATGGGACGAGACCGGGGCGGGGCTGAGCTCAGTTTTGATAAGATCCTGCTGTGTCAGCGTGCTCCTCCGTCACTGAGAGCAAGAACTCTGACCAGGCATGACAGGCATAACAGAATGCATAAGAAATAAGATTTGTATTTTCTGTATTTTAGAAGGAAGAATTGAGATTGTATGAGAGGACCGAGTCACACTTTCTTTATTTCTGTACAAACCTTGATGATTTAATTGCACAGCTCTCCTCTCTCCCTCCCTTGTGGTGACAGCAAAAATGCAAATAAATGAGAAAGGCACAATCTTAATAGCAGCAGCCCCGAGTTTTCGACGCTGTTGTGAAAACATGGACCTGCTGCCTCTGTAGGAATGAGAGGCTCATTTGATGTGTCTATGCAGCACTCCAGATTCATGTGATGGCTTTTAAGACACACAAATATTCAGGTGATAGATATAAACACAACATTTATTGGTCATGTATGTTTCCCTTTCAGCTAAGGTTTTTTTTTCCTTTCCTGAGAAGTATACTCTTCAGAGTATGCCACTATCCACTATCCTTAGATTAATTTTGGTGTGTGCCTCTTGTTCCATGTAAAGCCTGTGGTGAACATCCGCCTCAGACAGGGACAAAGCCGGGGTGATGACACCCTCCTGTTTGAAGTGAGAGCAAGCTGAACAAAGTGTCACATATATCAACAGGCTCTGTCAGTGCAAACTACCAGGTGTTTACCTCTGACACGATGTTCAACGGACACTAATGGATGGATGAGCAGACCTTCTGTGTCCAGCACAGGTGACCTTAACCCTACATTCCTGCATCACTCACCCATGAAACCATTAATAAGATTGGATTGCCTGCATTTACTCAGCTTCAGGTACACATCAACTTTAAGTACATATTTGTCCTGGCCAGTTTCTGTGGGTAGCTATTGCTCTATAAATATTTCAGCGCAAACTACACTGTTTCATATACAGAGGAGGATTGGGGCCACATATGAAAAAAAATAAAAAATACTTGAACGACAGGAAAATGTGAAATATGCATTTGAGTTCAGTTTTTTCTATGAATTCTGACATTCAACTCAAGCTGTGACTTTAATGTCAGAATTTGAGACATTTTGTTTTTCAGAATTCAGACTTTTTTTTTCCTCTTCTCAAAATTCTAAGAAAAAAAATGATTGTGAGAGGCCAGAGTAAACTCAGGATTCTGAGATGAAAGTCAGAACTCAAACAAATTTTCAAATTAGGCCCAAGTCTTCATTGCACAATCTAGTACTGCAGCAAGGAAGTAGATGGCTGGTGGTAGTTTCTCTCTTACTGCAGTAATGCAAAGTATGTTGCGTGTGTAATTGAAGTTATGTTTTCAGGTAAACATGTGGCACTCACAATTTCCCTCCCTAATTATGGACAAAATATTCTATCTGTGGACACAAAATGTCATCCAGTCATTTTTGAAGATAAATGCAAGATAATTTTCTGAGTTAATGAGAACATGAAAACACAGGAAAACCACACTAAACAGCACTGATTGCATCACAGTTTACTGTGACAGAAAATATCAGCCCTGTTGTTAGTTGTTACGCCCCTGTATGTGTTCATTGTCAGTGGATTCTGAAATGTAAAAATTTAACAAGTGATCCCACTGGCTGTTTAAAGCTGGCGTCACTGAGAACTTTGGAGCAGGTTATCTGGAGAAAAGAGCATAATATTACAGCGGTTATCTCTCCACAGCAGTCGCAAGGACCAAGTATGGAAACTTGGATCAAGTGGCCTGTCCAGTGACTGTTTACATTTCTCTCATTGTTTCGGTGTCATTAAGCAGCCAAAGCATTCATTACCCCAGTAACTCCTGCTCCTCTCC
>KV751318.1:9443745-9466584 GCA_001698575.1 Mola mola | reverse complement strand
GCCACGAGAGAAAAGAGGAAGCAGTTACTAAAGACAGGGGCCGAGGAACAATCGGCGGACCTCCCGCCCTGCTTCCCCGATGCAGGAAAGTGATCCTCTCCTCAGGGCCTCTGTAGCCTCTTCTGACAGCCTCCCACCACTTTTCCATGTGCTGCCCATGCTGGAGCGCACTGGAGAGGATGTCAACAAACATGTGTGAAGGACATTTCACCGCCCACTACATGCTTGGGAACAGGACCAAATGCAAAAGCTTTTGAGGGAAACACTATATCTTTCATTATTTCATTATATAACTTTCCACAACATACTTTGTCAACTACTCTAGAAAATTTCCTCCAGAGAAGGATATTGTCACAGCTGTGTGTACTTTTGAATTTCCGTGTAAAGAGTTGGAGGACCCCCGACTTTATAAATGAATAAATAGAAAAATACAAAAAACAAAACATAAACATAAACGCTGCCTCTAAAAGTTTGCGTATCTCATATTTGACCCCGAACAGCCACATCCGCTGTCGTGGAGTACTTAAGTGCTGCCCTCTCCTGGCGGTCTCTCGACACAGCAGCAAAGATCTCACTCACGTTTGAGGAGCCACTTTATTGAGTCTTAAAAAAACAGGAACTTAAATAACACCGATATGCCTTTACACTTATCACACACGATTCATTTTATTTTGCCTGCTTCTCCTCTGCGTCTACTCTTGAAGGAAAATGCTTGTTAGCGTCATAGTAGGGGCGTCTGACGTCATCTCTTCAGTAGATCAGCCGACACCGCCCAGTGACATCATGTTGATGTTGTTTTGTTTTGTTTTTCCTAAACGATCTCGGGCTCCCCATTTAGCGTGGCCGATTTCCTCTCCTGCAATCACACATTCTGTATGCACATATGTAGAAAATACCTGCAACAGACAAAGATAATGCATTGGATCGTGAACTGTACAGATCCCATTTAAATGTTTAAATGATCTGGCTTTTGAACAGTATTTTTCTCCAGGTAACGTTTCTAATTGCATTTAAATTTGAACTCTCCTTGGAAATACACTGTAAGTTTTCAGTGATGTTGCATTAACAAGAATAAGGCAATATGGTTACAGCAACCGCTGAATAACAATATCGTGTGGTCATTTTTTCACCTGCAAAGAAGGTCATGAGCATGGCCACCCAGCCCAGAATGTAGGACCAGGAGAAGCGCCAGTCACCAAAACGCTTCCCCAGGAAGTTGACAGTCACTCCAGTATAAATGGCCATACCCAGCAGCACAAAGAAAGCTGGGAGGGAGATGAGGAGGCACCAGTCAGTTGATGCAAGGGTAGCTGACACGAATCTACATGCGTGTTTCAGTTCAGAAGCGATGAGACTCACTGGAGACGAAAAACATGACTCCTGCAGCAAAGGAGCGGTTGAACCGTTCAAAGGAGTAGAAGTGAGCAAAGGACATGCTCCCCGTGATGATGCCCGTGAAGCACGACATGGCTGAAAGGATCATGAAGGCCCTGGTGGCATTCCAGTAAGCTGGATGGAAACAGGAAGAAATCACCAAATATGTCTCCCGTACATAAAAATAAATAGCAATGATTACTTTTGAACAACTGACATAATGTCTGCCAGGAATATATTTGAAAATAAAAACTAGATTAAATCATTTTTCATGTGCAGTTAGATTTCTGTGGGGGGAACTTCAATTTTTCCTCCAGGAACACTTACTGCAACCACTTCAACATTTTGGCACTCAATAGCAAATGAACCATTAAGCTCTTTGCACAGGCTTCTTAACACAATCCAGCTGTAGGATCCAGGCAGGCCAGCGTTTAGCACCCAACTGCATTACTCAGGCTTTTAAGAAAAAGCATTAATTGGTGCTTAAATATGCAAGGAAAGTGTAGGAGGGGGCTTAAAATCTTATACAAATGTGAAACACAGTGCAGCTTTAACTTCTAGAATCATCAAAAAAAAACCCTGTGTGAAATATAGACCAACCCGATCACCTCAGAGACACACACTCCACATTTGTCCAGAGTTTTGGCTTTGTCTCGCCAGATTTCAAAGACACCCTCAGCACCTCACCTATGCTGTCAGTCTGCATGTAGCACTTGTTGGACACGCAGTACCTCCACAGACCCTGGTGGGCATATTTTCCGGAGATACGGTACTGCATCCAGTAGTCTGTTGCGGTGGAGACGACCAACAGGATATTACCCACGATAGCGCAGAACAGGCCCCCTCCCATGAAGCTGTACATCTTGAGCCGAGATGACGGGGCCTCTGCAGAGGAGCTGTGATGTAGCGGCGACAAATCAGTTTGGATACTGCACATATTGTAAGAATCATGTATCGCTAGAATGCACATTGTTTACAGAATCCAGCGTGAGTCAAATTTAAAACTTATGTATATACCTATTATAACATAATGGGGAATCGGTTCGAAACAATATACTGTATGTTCCTGATGGGGCACCATATGCAGAAAGGTTGGTGTCTTTGCATGTTCTGCCGGCAAAAGGATCCATTAAAAAAGGGTTTAAAAATGTCAAATTGGAACTGACAATATGATTCCAGCCAATCTTAGAGTCAATGCAGAATAAACTGAACATCCAAAACGAGAATATTGCTCTCAATAGAAACACATGAAAAGCACAGATTTCTTAAAATAAAGCAGCGTGGACATTTTTTTTAAACAAAAACATTTACATTTATTTACCTCTTTTTTAGAAGAGACATAAAAGCAAAACCACAGTAAAAGCTAGATTTTGTTCCCTTTCACAATCCTCATGTCACAGCAGTGATGAGGTTTTTTATTGGTTTCTAGCCAATCGCACTCACCACACATCAACATATTGCTCCAAGATGCCCACAGGGAAAAAAACAAAACAGGCTGGAAGTTGATCCCTTACCTTTTCTGTGGAAATGAACCGTCTCTACTGCGCACCTGTCTGGGGTTAAGCTAGGAGTGGTTGGAGGGGAAAGAGAGAGAGAGAGAGAGAGCTGTTCAGCTGCACTTGAGTGGGGAAGAGAAAGAGTCATGGACAATACGAAAACCACAAAACTCGTCCTCTCTTTTTGTTTCTGTTGATGAAAGCAAAATCTTTTGCGGCCGTCTGTCTCCCTGTGTGGGACACTCGTGAAAGAGACGCCGGAGGGGCCACAGTGCATGTGACGCTGTGCGTGTCAGTGTGTGTGGCGTTTGAGGGGCCTTGAAAAAGGGGTAGCGTTCCATGTGTGTTTTTGGAGAGGGGATGTTTGTTTGTTAATGGTGCGCTCTAGAAATGGGGATGTGCATAGGTATGCAGGACTGCCTGTGTCAATGTGACATGCTGAAACACACTTTTCTTTCAGTACCATCATGCTGTGGCGGCGTGGAGGGACACATATAGAGGGAGGAGCGCTCAGGCAGTGCCTCTCTCCCTCCACATTAAGATTGTCTTATATAAGATCGGGTAAATCTTTTTACACCTGGAGCTCTATCTTACAGACTACATAGAGACGCGCTTTTTATAGCAATCTCTGCATCTGAAACTCAAAAACCCATAAAAACAATAAACAAAAAGGTGAAAAATTGAGTCGTGCAAACTCTTTAAAACATACACTTTCCATGAAGCAAAAAAGTCTGCACATTGTATTATACTGACAACTAGGATTGAGTTAAAGCACATACAACACAAATAAAGAGTGTAACCGATGGGCATTTAGATTTCCTGAAGTCAGCTGAATCACCACAGTTTAAATCAGAGTGTACCCTTATAACAACAGGGGTAATAGATTGTGCATAATGTGAGAGATTGTGTGTGTTCAGGTGTATATGTGTGGCCAAGTTTCAGTCTCATAGTCTATGTGATAAAGGGGATAAACTGTGTATGTGTAAATGTTGCATTAGTGACAGTGATTGCCTTAAGGCCCAACCACTCCGACAGATTAGACTGCATTCAGTTCTATTTATGTATTTTCAGAAAGCACACTTTTCAGCGAAGCCTCCCTGTATACAAATCCCTGTAAAAGAGTGCAATATCAGACTAAGAATCTCAATAAGCAGCAGTTGCTGGCACTGTAACACAAACCCAGGGCAACGGCGGAGAGTGGGGTTTCACATTAACATGACTCTGATAGAGATTACCCCAAAATTTAAACCCTGTTTAATTTAAACATTGATAAAACAGAATGATTTTTTTTGACATAGATCAGACTGAATATGTTTCTTTCTCTTTTTTTGTTAAATACTGGAAGAAAAAAACACATTTCACGGACGGACAGGTTAACTGGGAAGACGTGGTGGTTTCATGATTGGGTTTGAAAGGTGCATTAAACACAAGATGCATGCGCTCAGATGCAGACAAAGAATGCCATTGCAAAAGAGCAACTGATGATGTTGTGATGTGATGAAAAAACTACGATTAAACAAATCATCACATGCTGTTTAGCAAACAGTTGCACATTTTTCAGACTCCATGACAGTGTCTCCTCAGTAAATAGGATATTAAATAGTTTAATGGTTAATTAGTGACTAATTCGCGTTTTTTTTTATCATTAACTGATTGGTCGATTGCACTTAGTGATTAATATCTTATCCAAGTAAAGCTTGATAAATTTTGAAAAAATTTCCATCACAATATGAGACACACAAAGTCATGTCTTGTTAGATCCAAGCAACAACCCACCACTGAAATGAATTCTATTTATAATGATGTAAAAAACTGGTGAAAAAACATTTCTGACTGTTTTACTAATAAATTATTTAAATGTTCAAGTGATTAGCAAAAACATTTTATTCACACAGCCTGTTTGAGTTTGCTGCTTTTAGCACCTTTTAGCAGCAAAGAACTATTATATTCTATAGAACATTCCATGTTTAGCAAACCTAACACTGGAAATGATGCCTTTAAGGGTCGAACATTTAGATATCCGCCGGCCGATGCTTGAGATGAAGCGTCAGACACGGGAAGCCCCGAGACTCGTTCTGGAAAGAGAGTTGACCTCTTATGACCCGGAAGCTGACGCGAGAGCCGAGCTGTTCCATCGGCGGAGTAAAGATGGCTGACCAAGGCGCCGCGGATCCTGGTAATAACAACAATAATAAACCTGACGCGTCGGAGGGAACTATTATTAAGGTCACAGTGAAAACCCCTAAAGACAAAGAAGAAATCGCCATCGCAGAAGATGCCTCTGTCACTCAGGTTGGTTGATTTCGCAGGTGGGGGAGCTGGCTGGTGCGGCTCAGCGCCGTGTTCTAACGTCATGCCCCTGCCCACAACTTCAGCGAGGAAGCTAGTTAGCCGTGTTAGCATTAGCTAAGCATAGCTTAGTCTCTCATACCGGCTAACTGATAGATTGTGGAAGCAAGAGCGTTGTGTGTACTGAAAGCATTGCTGGTTGAATCAATAGCGGTCCCGTGTTATTATCGTTGTTGGCACCCAATATAAAGATATAAGAATTTGTTAATGTGCGGAATAGCTAGCCGACTAGCCTACTAAAGGCAGCCGTTAGCCAACCTTTAGCTAACTCAGCCTGTGAGCCAGCGTTAGCTAAGTTTGTAGCCAAACAAGTGTCAGCTGACGGGTTGCTCTCGTGCTGTGCCCCTTGCCCGAGGCACAGTCTTCTGATAGAACCGTTGAAGTCGTTTTGTAGGGTGTGGACCACCGAATGGCTTTCAATTCCCATTCCAGCTCAGCAGATTTCAAAATGCTAAGGCTGCTATCACTATCACTCTAGAACATTCTCACAGCTCCCACTGAGTCATTCAGCTTTCGAGGGACTATGAGTATTCTCTGTACCACTGTTGGCTTGGCGACGTGTTCATTCGTTACAGCACATTACGGTGAATCCACGCAAATGGTTTTAGTCAGGAACAAATGAGTCTTTGCTTCTTTCGACAAGCATTTGTCGTCATTACTATGTGGTTTCATGTAGCCATTCTTGTCTGGTCGTCTGTGTTTCAAGCTTATACATCATCTGTTTCATATCCCCCTCCTCTTGTCTGTTTGATCTCCACCCGGCTCTGTATTTTCTGTACATTTTCCAGTCTCCCTGTATAAAGCTTGGACCTAATGTAATTAACAGCTTTTATAGTTCTCTGTCCTGTATTTTGAACCCCAGCTTCCAGGGGTAGACAGAAGACCATAATAATCAATAATTACATTAAATTATATTGGACATGATGTGTATATGCAAGGTAAATAAAGAATAAATAGAATAATTTGTTTTGAAGAACTGCCTTGTGTTGTTCTTATGAAGTATCTTTTTACTTCTCTTTATTAGATTTATCATAATTGGGATGTTTTTTCGCACTTTGTCTAATCTGCGTCAGTCACCAAAATAAATTTATTTGATGATTGGTAAAATTTTATTCTGTGGCCATACTGTCACTACAAGTTTAGATAAGATACTTATTATTCACAGGGATAATGAACGATGTGACTAAAGAGCAGTTTATTTCTGGATTATACAACTTTTTACGTTTATTATCCCTCACACAGCCACCAGTGAGAAATTAAGATCTGGCAGTTTTGAGTTTCTAGACCCCTGCTGATAAGACAATTACCGATGAATGAAAAATATAAATTTAAGGCCTGAAGATAATTGCAAAAAAAACAGGAGAGTGTTCAGTCGCACTACTGAGGTGTATACCATCTTATTTTTAATATTATGCTTTTCATTTCCTGTTTCTTTTTTGGTTCTCCCTCTTGTTGTCCAATTACTTTCATCATCTCTCTCTTTTTTCTTTCTGTCTTATAGTTTAAAGAAGAGATCTCAAGGCGGTTCAAAGCCAAGCAGGACCAGTTGGTTTTGATTTTTGCAGGGAAGATCTTGAAAGATGGTGACAGCCTTAGCCAGCACGGCATCAAGGATGGCTTGACAGTTCATCTCGTAATAAAGACAGCACACAAGTAAGGCTACATCTTATTAAGTGGCTATAGCCTCTGTTGGCTTAAACAGGCTGTACATTTCTCAGGCATTCACAAATTATCCCTGCAGGGCAGGAGATGGCGGTAGCACCTCCGCCTCTAGCTCATCATCCACTCAAGCCGGCAATACCTCCACCCCTAGTCCAGGCACATCCCCCTCCTCCACAGCAGGCTCTACTGGTCCTGCTGCACAACCCACACAGACGCCCAACATACTGAGTGAGTCAAAATTCAAACATTCAAACACCTTCCATCAGTTCAGAACCGCAAAGATAATGTGTGTAATCATCTCCTATTCATCCGGCCCTCCTCAGCTGGCTTTGGTGACCTGTCAAGTCTGGCTGGACTGGGCATGGGCTCAGCCAACTTCATGGAACTGCAACAGCAGATGCAGAGGCAGCTCATGTCCAACCCAGAGATGCTTTCCCAGATCATGGAGAACCCACTGGTGCAGAACATGATGTCCAACCCCGACCTGATGAGACAGATGATCATGGCCAACCCTCAGATGCAGCAGCTGATGGAACGCAACCCTGAGATCTCCCACATGCTTAACAATCCTGAGCTCATGAGACAGGTAGAAATAGGGAGTGATGAAGCAGTGGATGCTTGCTCACGTGTAGCACATGCATAACTACAATGCATTTCCACTGAATTTTGCTGTGTTTATTCTGAGTTTTACTTGCTGTGTTTACTGATTTGCCTCGTCTCTCACTTTAATCTCATCTAAAAGACCATGGAGCTGGCCAGGAACCCAGCCATGATGCAGGAAATGATGCGGAACCAGGACCGTGCCCTGAGTAACCTGGAGAGCATCCCAGGAGGTTACAATGCTTTGCGGAGGATGTACACAGATATCCAGGAACCCATGTTTAGCGCTGCCAGGGAACAGGTACTGGGGAGATGTGTTTGAAAATCAGTCCTTGTTTTACTATGTGCTCTTAATCCATGACAGGATGCATTTTATAACTTTTGTCAAGTTTTTATTTTACCAGTGTCATGTGGCTAACTATTTAGTTTATTGGGGGAGTTTTATACATGTCCAATCTTTTTCCCCGTAGTTTGGTAGCAACCCATTCTCGGCTTTAGGTGGAACCTCTGAGTCTGGTGCTCAACCATCACGGACAGAGAACCGCGAGCCCCTGCCCAACCCCTGGGGGCCACCAAATTCTTCTAATCCCTCTGAGAGTGGAGGAGGTACCACAGGAAGCACTAGCAACCCTGGGAGCACCAATCCCAGTGTGTCTAATCCTCTTGGCATCAATGCTGGCAGTCTGGGCAATGGTGAGACGGAGCAGCCTATTGTCAACATAGCCGAGTCATTCATTTATTTACCTGTTTACACATGTACATAAATCAACTAATATGTTTGCGTTGCAGGGATGTTCAACAGCCCGGGCATGCAGAGCCTGCTGCAGCAGATCTCAGAGAACCCTCAGCTGATGCAGAACATGCTGTCTGCTCCCTACATGCGCAGTATGATGCAGTCATTGGCTCAAAATCCAGAGTTGGCCTCCCAGGTATGAAGCAGAAAGACAGTGAAGGTGTCACACACATCAGACAGGAGACATCCACACATATAGGACAGTATTAATATAAGAGAGGAAATCCTGGTTCTTCACATATCTTTTGCTTCAGACCTCTTTGTTGTTCAGAGTAAAACCAGTTGTGGAATTGATTATATTGAAGAAGGGATGCAAGAAACACATCCTGAGTCGTTAAAAATACAAATAAGGGAGGATTTGAATCTATACATCAAAATTTGTATTTCTCCTAAACTCTTAAACTTTAGCACTGTCTGCCTTTGACTGCTTGCATGGAGTGGACTCTGGACGGTCACGTGGAATATTGATGTTACAGTGAGTGAGGTCTGACTAGCGCTGCATATCAAGTGTTTTGAACCCCGCGTCAGTCATTTACTGGGTAAGGTTAACGAGTGAGGCGAGCTGCAGCTTTCTTCCAACAGTGTTCAGCAGCCACGGCTGCGCTCACATCCCAGCAGAAACTACTGGATCTGCCCTCTCACAAGCTAGTTATTGATGGCGTTAATATGCTGATATATCGGTAGAAAAACATGTAAATTCCAAGCAAGAAACATAAACTGCTGTGTTGTTACTTAAAGAGAATTACCTTATTGGTAATGTTATTTAATTATTTGAATTGTGAATTGTTTTAAATTACATTTTTTTTTCTATTTTATTGATATTTGTAGAGAAAATATTTTCACTTACACTTTTTGCAAGGGAATGAATAAAAAAAAAGTGCTTTAGTTTTGGGTCCTTGAGTTAGAAATTAACCTCAAAATTAAACAAGACTACTTTGTTTATAAATAAAACAAGATAAAGTTGTTTTATTTTACCTGTGTAAGAAAAAACCTCATGAACCCAAAATTGTGTTCACTACAAAATAGGTACGTTGAATGTACCTATTTTGTAGTGATCAGTTTGTAATGAATTTGACAAGCCGTTTAGTGGATACTTTCGTGATGGGATTGTCTGTTACAATCACATGCTTTTGAAGAAACCAAGAACAACTAAGCTCTGTGTCTTTTGTCTTTCAAATAAACAATGCCGACTGTATGGCAGACAAGAATAGAATAGCTTTACTGCAGATTGCTGCACAAAGTGTGACAACTTTACTCTTGAAACATTTAGTGAAGCACTAGAACATATAATTTAAGCATCAACTCTATTAAGTAAGCAGCAGAGCCAGATGTGGAATGACACATAGCCTGACAGTTTTTCTTTGTCTCTCTGCCAGGTTTTGATGAATAATCCCCTGTTTGCTGGAAACCCGCAGCTGCAGGAACAATTCAGATCTCAGTTGCCCGTCTTTCTGCAGCAGGTAGTGCACTTGTTCCAGTTTAGGAATGAGAGTAAATACTGTGACAAGCCTTAATCCAGGTGTTGTGAGATGTCGGGTAGATATGTATCAGCACATGCTGAACATTTTTGTCTCTGGGGGTAATAGATATTCGCAGAATGTGTTTGCTATAACGGTTGTGGTTCAGACTTGCCTTTTATATTTAATTTTAAACTTAAGGTACAGCGAACTGGTAATTAATTCACTGCTTAATTATATCCCTGAGAATCAGTTATATTTTGGAATCATTATCCAATATATACAGTATATATATGAAATCTAATATGATATAACACTGATGTCACAGCAGATATCAGTGTGATAGCACACATTGCACAACTATTTGAGCCTGTCTGGAGTCCCCGTCTGCACCAAACAAAATGCAAATTGATCAAATCATCATATTTTCGATGCTGACACCCTGACGTGTCTCCTTCTGTGGTGGCAGATTGGGTGTGTACTTCATGGATTTTCAGGGATATACCTTTGAATTGACTTGTTCATTGCTGTCCTCTCTCTTTGGTTACAGATGCAGAACCCAGAAGCCCTGTCAGTGATGACCAATCCCCGGGCCATGCAAGCTCTAATGCAGATCCAGCAGGGTCTACAGACACTGCAGACAGAAGCACCAGGCCTTATGCCCAGGTGCCCTCTCACAGACAGATATGTAAATTTTTTTTTTGTTTTTTTGTAGAAGATATTTTTTAACCCTCGTTTACCTCTTTTGGCCTAGTTTGATGTCAGGTGGAGTTCCTGGCATGCCCACAGGTGGAGTTCCTGGCATGCCCACAGGTGGAGTTCCTGGCATGCCCACAGGCGGAGTTCCTGGCATGCCCACAGGCGGAGTTCCTGGCATACCCACAGGCGGAGTATCTGGCATGTCCTCAGAGAACCCGGCTTCCTCACCCAACAATGCAGGAACAAACACTGCCCAGCAGCAACTGATGCAACAGATGCTCCAGATGTTTGCTGGAGGTGGAGGAGGAAGTGCAACGGTACACACACACACACACACATTTACTGATATTACATCTTTCACACCAATGTGATTTTGTTTTCTTTGAATTTCCATTATTGCCTCCCCCCCGTAGACCCAGACCCCAGAGGTGCGGTTCCAGTCCCAGCTGGATCAGCTTAATGCCATGGGCTTCATCAACCGCGAGGCCAACCTGCAGGCCCTCATAGCTACCGGAGGAGACATCAATGCCGCTATCGAGAGACTGCTGGGCTCACAGCCCTCGTAAAGACATACAGTACATGTTGACAAGCAGACACGTATATACATAAACACCTGACTCATAAACACACCCAGCATCCACAGAGAACCAAGAGAGATAAATGTGTTTTGTCCCACACTTTACAGAAGGATCATGGGCAGGATCTTTAAGACCCTCATTCTGTCTCTGTTCTCAGATCATTCACTAGTCCCCATACTCTCTTTTCTTTGGCGTCATCCGACCAGATCTCTGTTTCAGAGTGCTGCTGTATAGCCGGACTAAACTACTCTCTTCTTGAGGGGGTGTTCTGGTGCAGAGAAAAGGAGTGAAATCTGCTCCTGAAAAAGGATGCCCAATCATTTTCTTTTACCGTCATTGGTTTCTTCACCTAAGAATCAAGTTGAGTGTTGCAGACAAACACTTAAATACAAATGAAGATTAGATCCGTGCAAAGTGATTGGTTGTTGGCTCTGTTTTATGAGGTGGTTTGTCAGCATTTAACTAGCAAAAGAATACATGATCATTTTTTTTTTTTTTTGTTTTTACTTGGTAAACAGACAGCAAGGTATCACCTGAAAGATATCTTATCAATTGTCTACCCTTTTCACAACATTCTACAAAAATACCCCCTTTTTTTTTTTCTTCTGCCCAACAACTTTCACTATTTATTGCAAGCGCTTCAGAAAATGACGCACTCCACCCTTCCCCGAACTTATTTGTCATTGCAGATAAAAGTGCCCACTCACGGTTGCACAGTGTCTTTTCCTTCTGAGGCACCACTGCTGTGCCTTCTCTCCTTCTTGCCCTACAAGAGCATTGTTATTACACCGCCTATTCATTTGTTTAATTCAAGAGACCCCCCCCCAAGGAAACAACTTTGGCACAGCATCAGCCCAAATTGTAACCATAATCAGGTTTCACATTGTAGCAGCTCCGACACCGCGGACGCTGTTCAAATGAATATGAATTAAAAACAAGCTTTCCTCTCATTTTAATGATTATTATTCTATTTTTCTTTTTTCTTGAGGTGCAGTTAGTACCTAGAGATGAGTATGATTTGTCTCATAAAATTTGCAAACAATTATGGTGTGTGTTGGCACCATATGTTTCTAAAATCAAGTTCTAGGTTGTCTTATTATTTTTCCTTCTGAAAATTTCAGCTTTGTAGTTGTGGTAACTCTGGCAACTGCTTCTATAGCTGCTTTGTCTGTTCACCTCAGCTGAAAAAAAAAATCCATCTCCCAATTGAACATGTTGAAACTAACTTTTAAACAGTACTGTACTAAAAAAAAATAAATAAATCATCCTCAAAAACAGTCTTCGCCCGTGTCAGTTGATTAAATCTTTAGATGGTGTAACATCTGGATCTTTTCATGATGTGGCAGGCCTCGAAATTCATATACAATAGTTGCATTTTGTTTTATAGTGATGTTTAATATTGGGTTATGTATTTTTCTGAGCAAAGTGGCACAAAATGGATAAAACTTTATTCTACAGATGTCCCATTTCCCGATCATTTTGACCGAATTGATGTTTAACCTTACGAGTGCATCTCAAGAAGTTCAAAAAAATATATTTTTAGTCATTTAAGTTGACAAATTCTACATTTGTTACATGTAAAGTGAAATATCTCTTTATAGACATAGACAGAGACATTTTTATTTTTCAGCTGTAAAATTAAAATCATAGAATGCTTGAAGCGGTTGGGTTTGCATGTGACGAGCCTTGGATATATTAAATGTTCACTTTCTTAAATAACACTGAAAAAGATGGTGGTATTCTAATTTTTTGAGATGCATAAGTACATTCCATGGGCAATTTTCCTGAAGCATTGCTACTAATTAAAGGTATTTTACAGAACAAGTTGAATTTGTTTACATGCAATCATTCAACAAATTTGGAGCATGTAGTTTTGCATAATGAGTGACCAATGAATACTTTGATCTAAATCAGTAGTTCCTACATTCCTCAGTACACCGTGAAGAATGCCAATGGAGCTGCTGTGCATAGGTTGTTACCCAGCATGCATTATTTAGTTTATACTTTTTAAGCAATTTTATTTTAATTAAAAAAATGGGACTGCTTTCTTCTTTTCTCTAATCCTGTGTCCCCCTTTAATCACATTTTTTGTAGTTTTAAATTTGTCTGGAAATTAGCAGATTTCCTCAAAACAGAACTCAAACAGCTAATACGTAATATTACCCCAATTTTCACTATAAATTGCTAATTTGTTTTAAGAAAACTTCCCAGAAAAATATTTAACCTATGAAAAATATCAAAACCAGGTATGATTATATGATTTTTAATGTGAGCCTAAACTCTTCAGGCGGGATCTGTGAATGGTTTTGCACTGCCTTCCAAGCCGTAAAATAAAACTTGAAATGAGTACAACACTTGAAATCACTCTTTGTACTCACTTTTCTAATCAGCAGACAAGTGGCAAAATGACGCTGAGATCTGATGTGACACAGATGCTCCTGTTGGGTGAGGAGTATTGTCATACAAATGAAGTGAGTGAGTGTGAAAGGAGGACATAATGGAGGGTGGAGTCTGTTCCTCCTCACTGCCTGTGAGTGGTTCCACCTGTTGTACCTGCTCTGGCCCCTCCCTTCTCTCCTGCCGCCCCTCAGGTGTCAACTGATGAGGGATCGGCAGTCCACAGGACTCCTGCCCTGCCTTCCTGCCTTCCTGTCTGGTGTCATTCAGCAGCTAACCGTATCCGCACATGAGGAAGGAAACCAGTGGGTAGAGCTGAACCTGTTGTATTGCTTTCATTTTTCGACGTTACTCTCTCTCCACGCTAGAGGGAGAGGGACAGCAGTCAGGCCAAATTAGTTTACCTTTTTCTTAAGTAGCATTCAAAGTGGCTTTGGGACATTTACCAAGGTAAACAGGCGCCCTACGCCACTGAATCCAGAATGGCGTCGGACGAGTCGTTCAATTTTGTGTACAAAGGTGAGTCATGTTTACTCGGGCTTTGATTGTGTAAGATGTATGGCAGGTTAAGAGCTGTCGGGTAGTAAATGCCAGCTCCAATTCTCCGGGTGAGAGCAGAGGGAAGTAAAGAAGGAAGTGCTAGCTTTCTGTCCATTTGTCTGTAAACCATGTGACCTTTGACCTGTTAAAGAAACTGGATCCAACATATCCTGCTTCGTTAAAGACACTGTTATTTGATAGGTATGTCAACTTCTCCCTCTTAAACATAAACCACCCTTGATTTTCCATTCATTCCAAGTAGTGTCAGCCTCTGGGTGTCTGCTACATCCATGTAAGGTCGTGCTGTCTGGTGTCATAGGAGTGTGAAGGATATATTATGTGTTTAACCCTTACCAGGATGCCATATTAATGTTTTAAGTTTATCCTCTGCTCAGTGGTCTTGATAGGGGAGTCTGGCGTAGGAAAGAGCAACCTACTGTCCCGCTTCACGAAAAACGAGTTCAATCATGACAGCCGCACCACCATCGGTGTCGAGTTCAGTACGAGGACCGTCCAGCTGAACCAATTTACCGTCAAAGCCCAGATTTGGGACACCGCAGGGCTGGAGCGCTACAGGGCTATCACCTCAGCGTGGGTACACACGCACAATACACAATACAAATGTATGACAAATAATGCGTGTCCCATCACTATGTGCCCCTCCAATCAACAGCGACGCCTCAAATTTGCAGGTATTACAGGGGAGCAGTCGGGGCCCTGTTGGTGTACGACATTAGCAAGCACCTGACTTATGAGAGCACAGAGCGGTGGTTGAAGGAGCTGTACGAGCACGCCGACCCTCACATCGTGGTAATGCTGGTGGGAAACAAGACGGACCTGGAGAGCCTCAGGACTGTCCCCACAGACGAGGGCCGAGCCTTTGCAGGTCTGTCATGATGTCGAAACTCCTTTGATCCAATTTTTGTACTCAGCTGACACTTTGCTCCTCGGTTATGTCAGTGTTGGTTGTTCTGTGATCTTTGCCTTCCTTGCTCTCACCACATGGACTGACCCAGAGAAGAAAGGCCTCATGTTTATGGAGACATCAGCGCTGGACTCGACCAACGTCGAAGCCGCTTTCAATGAAGTCCTCACAGGTGAGTCCAGTATATGCGTCCCAGAAGTCCTCCTGTGCTCTTTGAGTTACAGAGTGCTGATTTGCTGTCATTATCTCCAGCCATCCAAAAGAAGGTGGCCAGCAGACAGGTGACCCGGGGCTCCATCAGCGCCGTGACCCTGTCCAGCCCCATCGGACCCACTGAGACCCAGGAGAAACAAAGCACCTGCTGCAAGAGCTCCTAACAGAGAGCTGCCATGTAAAGATCTGCTCCCGCATCTTTTAGCCGCACCGCAATGTCATTCAAACTTAAAGGGACAGTTCACCCTAAATTCTAAAACCCTTTTGTGTTTTACCGGTAGTTCCAGATATGGATGTACAAGTTTTGGTGACATCAGCTGTAGATATATGTGTCTTCTCTCCACTATAATGGAACTCAGTGGTACTGCTAGTGATGCCACGAGCACCATTAAGTACGTTTGGAAAAACAAAAAAAACGCAACGTTGCTGTCCAAGATGTCATTATTTAAGATAATCTATAAACCTTAAACGGTTCACTAACTATTTTCTGTTGACTGCACAGCACAGAGGGCAACATGCATGTACGCATTGATGGTGACAGGCTGGAATGTAAACATTAAAAGGCATTCAGAGCCTAGCTGAGACAATTACCCAGCAGGCCACTCATCATGAGGTCAAAGTAGATGCGCGTATCCATCTGCACTGCCATTACGTAAGAAAATAGTTCCTCGTTCAAAAGCTGATAGACAGGTCAGTATATAACCTGGTCAGGATTTCTGTAAAGACATTTTGCCATTTTATTTTGTTTGGTGCATCGGGCATCACAAGCAAAGTGTCTCTAGTCCAGTAATACACAGGAGAAGGTCAACAACTTTACAGACCATATCTCTAAAACTTGATGTGCACTTGCAAGCTGTTAAAAGTTCTTTTTAAATGTGACATCTTTCATACCTACCTTGATGAGAAAAATACCTGCTTGACATTTTACAATTGAACATACAGGATTCCTTCAAATGAAAAAAAACCAAAAAACTGTACAGAATATAACAAAAATAATATAGAATAACAGCAAACAGTAAAATCATTTCTTTTATACACTATTTTTCTTTCGGTGGGTAATGGACTTTTTAAAACTTTAGATAGCTGCTTTTTCCCATCAAGAAATACTGTATGATTGTGTTGCTTTTATATAAGAATGCACTGTGAATCATTTGGAATCAATTATTTATGAATGAATATATTATCTGGTCTGGTCAGTATGATTATTTGAATCAGAAGTGGGAATAGAAAGAGAACTGATATGAAATAAAGATGAACACCCTCCTTCATCCTACTCTATTCAGTGTCAAAACAAGTTTAACATCATTATTGATTAACATGATCAAAATATCTGCACATTATGTAGTTTTTGTGAGGACTAAACCCATGTAAAATTGCACTAATAGAATGATCACCTATGCATTAGCATGTAAGTAGGATTTAATGGTGGAGCTGATCAAGATGAATTTTAATTTATTTTTATGCTGCTGGGTACAGTTTGAAATTAAAATGCATTATGTTGTATTTTTCAAATGTATATTTTTGTGTCTAAAATATAAATCAGCAGAGAAACCAGCTACTAGAGGTCAAATATAGTGGAGTGATAAGGGCATTATAGGACAACTTAAACTTAAGGATAAGTATAACGTGGCTATACAATGCATAGAGAAGTACCACAGAATTATACTTAAGTATAATACTTAAGTAATAAAGACTATTCAGCGGCATTTATTCCCCCTATAAGGGCTGTTAAATTAAAAAGGCTCCACAACAATGTCCAGAATTATATTTCGTTTTCTTTGTTGTAATGAAATACACTTCAGTTTAGCATCTTCTGATGAATCAAATCACTCTTTATTATTATTCTGCAGGCGTGGTTGGTGTTTGCGAGTGAACATTGCTTCATATGAGGAGCTTTACTCACGATTGGAATGTGTTCTGTACCTTTTTGGCCTGTAGAGGGCAGTGCTGATGTAGTAAGTTGTATTTCCTTATGAACTCCTGTTTGACTCTCACCTCATCCCATTGAGGAGAAGAGTCACAGTCTGTATGGTTTTTATGTCACCGTTGGTGTGTGTGTGTTTGCACACAATGTACACACTGCGTGTAATTGGACAAGCTCATACAGTACATGGCATGACTGAGGGAAATAAATCTACTGCAGTGGTAGTTAATGACACTCCGGCCAGATATCTCTGGCTCACAGATGTGCATAAACAGCCTTTTTTACGGTGGTGTGCGTGTGTCTGAGTGAGGTCAACGTTGTAGATCACTCAGACCCTTTATGCTGCAGTGAAATGACCAAAAATGCTTTAATAAAGCTTCTCTTCTGAAAGTGGGATGGTGAAGGCATTGCACCAGATAGCATGTGTTCGGTTATTTCTTGTAATATTTTTATGGGCTGGAACAATAATCCACACAGCTTGAATAGACAACTTGGATTTGAAAGCCTGGTCACGATATCTGCAAAAAACTTGAGCCCTTCTGTTCTTCCTTAGGGTTTACAAACTCCTCTGGGTTTGTGTGTTGACCACTCTCCAACATCGCCCTAACAGTTAAGCGCTGACAGTTTTACCACGTACATGAGGGGGTTTCACCTGCACATGCTGCCTGACATGTGTCCGCTGTAAAACCTGTGTCTGAGGGCAGGACCAAGTTGCTGAGCGCTATGGAATCTCTGACCCAAACGGGGAGCTATTAATCTCATCCTCCAGCAATTTTATGAGGGGAATCTTGTCCTCCAGTTGCCGCATCGCATCTGCAAGGGGATAATTGGGACCTCTGACCTCAATGCGAACAGATCCTTAGAAAAAAAATACAAAAAAAACCCCACAAAATACCCAGCACGCTTATGGAATCCATCATCTGTGTGCTGTCCCGTCTCTGGTTCCCGATTTCACAATCTTGGTCCGATTGGTTTCATGCGCTGTTTATTTCTGCTGTTTATTTTTCCTTCCGCTGTGTGATTAATCTGACATAAGACCCCGGCAGTCTCCACTTGAGTCACACACAAGAGCTCCAACAACATCCGTTATGCTTTGTGTGAATCAAAGTCTCTCAGACGCAGGATTATCATCGCACAGACACGACGAGGCGCCTTGTGGTATTTCTGCACATTACTGCTGGTCTGGTAGAACAGCATTGTTTAAATAATCATTTTTCCATGAGCTAAGAGGCAGATTATAATCTTTAATTTTCGGATAATCTGATGGTTTTTAAGTGGCCTATTCAAATTTTAGTTTCTTTTATGTGCATATTCTTAAAAGGAGAAGTCAAACGGTGTGCGGGTGAGGTGGAAACCAACTTTGGGCTTACCATAAAACCTCAGCTGGAGAGACTGAAAAAATAATTAATGATAAAACTATATACCAATACAGCATAAAAATCCATCCAACCTAAATATATTTCACTTAATTAAAATTAAAAAACAGTGAGAAAATAAAATAGTGCAAGACAGAAACAACTGTTCCAACTGCACCACTAAAAAAAGAATTTCTGAATCTTATTTTGCATCTAGACTAAGAAAAATAGAGAGCCAGTCGGTAAGTACAGTTTTAATTTCCATAATTTGTCTCCATGGTATCTCGCTGAGTACTGTCCTCGAGATGTGTAATGCATTAGTACAGATTCTTGACTTGTCTAGTTACAGAATTTCTCCATTTGAAACATTACAAATCAAAAAGTTTCAAAACTCTCCTGCAAGTCTGTACACATTTACTTCACTTTAAAAAAAAAAAAAATAAAGACACGTATTTGAAGAATTTAAATACCAGAAATAGTCAACACATTACACTCACTCATTCTACAGTTCCCCAACCAGTGCTGAGGTTTTTCCTGGATAGCGATGATATTATAAGACATGCAGCTGTTAGTGACGACCAGATGTGTGATTTGTTACACTTGGGCCAAGCTGGCTGATGCCTGTGTGTGAGAGAGAGAGAGAGAGAGAGCGAGCCTGAGATACATTCCTTCATCATCCTGCATCTGTCAGCAGTCAGAGGAGATTTTTAGTTTTTAATTTCTAAGTCGGCAACGCGTAAATAGCATCAAAGTCAGTGGACGCTGATTACCATGGTGATGTGGCAGCCAATCAAAGGGAGGGGTGAGCCGATGAGCTGACTCTCTGCTTCCCGCAACGTGAGGTCGGGAGGGAGCTGGAAAGGAATTAAAAAAAAAAAAAAAAAGGAGCTGTGAGGTGGACGAGTGCACAAGTGTCTGTTTAGCGCCTGCCTGAAGGCTCGAGCTGTTCATTCTCTCAGCTCAGCTTTGCAATGAGGTTAAGAAGATGTAGAAACAATCAGATTCTATCGTTGTGCGCCTTCCCGTGGGTACACACACTCACACACACACACACACACACACACACGCACACTGTGGTCCTTGACTTTCCTATAAGCCTCTAACTTCATAACGGAGCCTGTCCTGCTCGGAGCCCAGCTGGGGTCACAAGGTTTCTTTTCCAGCTTGCAATTAAAGGTTGCCAGCGACAAAACGCAGCCAAGAGCCTCAGTTCCGGTTCACTGAACGTGATATTACGTCCCCCAGTTGCCATGGCAGCCGGAGTGTTTGTCTGTGTGAGGCTGAGATGCTAAACGGCTGCAGGTGTAAAGTGACGCAGCACTCCGCCTGTTTTTTGCTCTCTCGGCTGCAACCTGAGACCAAAGAAAGTGAAAGATCCAGGATCCAGGATCCAGGATCCGGGGAACTTTCTGCAGGCTCTCGCTGCCCCAGTCGAGCGCTGACATCTGCAGCGCAGGCAGCAGGTCGTGTTTTTGTCTCGGTGAATTACAACTTTTTCACTCACGTCAGCGTTTTATCCGGTCTTTTTCCTCACCAATTGCACAGACCTGGAAATATTTAGAGTTTCACCCAACAACATTTGTGTGTGATTCTTCACCCTTTGGCACAAGACACGAGCTGCCCCTCAGAAACAAACTTTTGCGCTGATCCTGCCAAGGGAGGGAGAAACAACACCGCCCAGTCCCCAAGAGCGCTCTGCTCTTTCTCAGACGAAAGTCTGGCAGGGCACTAAGTGACATAAGAGGCGTTAAATCGAGCTCCTGAGCAGATATTTCCATGTGAATTTCCCTCCTCGCCGGCTTTTGTTCCATGATGCCAGTGGATGGAGGTGCGCAGCTCAAGTCCTCATGAGCAAGCCAGCATGAAGGTGGTTCTTCATGAAGGTGCAAATGACCTGCTAAATAAAAAAGTGGCACTTCAGGGGGTGAAGGCGGTGTGCCTGCGTGCAGCTGTTGAACTAATAGCTTCTTCTTTTTTTTTTCCTTCTTGAACTGGGAGATTGTGGGAAAACACATGTTGGGTTGTGCGTGCGTGCGTGCATGTGTGCGCTGGGGTTACAAGTTGAACCAAGGTCGCTGCCGAGAGCTGCAGCAGGTCTGCAATCTCTACAGATGTGTGCGTGTGTGTGCGACGCGCAGATGAACGTATTACAGTGCGTGCATGCATGCACGAGCCCGCGCAACTGCGTGTAGTTTCCTCCGGTGGGAAGCATCTAAAAATAACAGGCCTGAGAGGAAAGAGGAGGAAGGAACGCGTGTCTCTTTCCAAACTCAGCTTCGAAGGAGAAAGGATTTCCCCTCATCCCCCCTTCTTTAAACATCTCGTGTGTTTGACATTGATTTCATGAAAATTGAATAACTTTGTGGATGAGGATCCCTTCCTTTGCCCCCTGCTCTGCGCTGCTGGCACCGGGGCTCGGGCCGATCCGCGCACTCATTACGGCCATTTCCGTCTATTTATCCAACCAAAAACAAGTTTCTGCTGCGCGATGTGAGTACAGGGACTCATGCAGAGGAGGAGGCGGAGGAGCGGGTGGGTAGTTGAGGGGGAGGAGGAGGAGGAGGAGGAGGAGGGAGTCCACATTGGAAGGAGCAGCATCGCTGCTGCAGGAGAGAGTGTGGAGGAGAAGACGCAAAGCCCGGAGGAGAGACGCTGTCATCCCGCACCCAACGGCCGGATCTCACCTGGCGCCGACATGTATTTCGGTACGTAACCGATTTGCGTTTCTTTAAGCTCAGAAGAGTTTATTTGTTGCAGCAGAGTCACTTGTTGCTATGTTGAAACGTCAAGTCAGTCACAGACGGACAGCGAGACTGTTACTGGAGTTCAAATGCACGTATTTAGTAAATGATTATGCATATATTTCTATCCGTGGATGGATGGATGGATGGATGGTTATTTCTATTCAAATAATATCACAATAACATTCAAGGCGAATCCTTCAAAAACAAGCCAGCAGACTAGCTCGCACTGCACACGAGGTTAGTCATATGCAACAAGATTAAATAACAATATGGAATTACTGATGTAAACTATGGATATGTAAAAAAAAACAACATCTTTATTACTTGCGTGTTGTGTCGCATTTTTTCCTCAATTCTTCGAGGTGCTGGAACATTCAGGGGTCAGAGTAGTTTGGATGAGTTGTTTTGCACTTTATGGCCCTCGAATAATGAGGATTTAAGGTGAAATGAGGGGTGGGGTGGAGTGGGGGGGCTGCATGCAGAATTGATGAATTCATGAATGATGCCACTTTCCGAGGCCACCCCGAACCCTTTAGAGAGGGCAGGAGCGGAGGAAGACTTTCGCTCAAGGGAGGTCTATTGCTGCATTCATGTGGTGTCGGAAGGTCGGACTCTCCGACCTCGTTGCGTCCACGCGCTCTGAAGCGGTAAAGTGGGAACATTGTGGACGTTTTCAAAGAAGATGGGTCGCATTTTAAGGCTAAGAGCCTTTAAACAAGAGTTCGATGGCTGTTTCTTGTTTGTTCACGACGACAAAGAGCAAAGGAGACGGATAAGGTCTCTGCAGAAAAAGCACGTTCCCGATCAAGGTCACTCTGCATTGACAGCAATTAACACCATATTCCACATTACATGGGATCAAAATTTGATAGCGCAATACATGAATTAATTAAAAAAGAAATCAAAAAAAATGTATTTTGCCCGACATATTTATGCATTTATGATGTCAACCGATGTTATGAAAGAATCTTTGAGCTGTTTTACCAATAAGAGAGAGCGATCCTGTGAACGTTCCCACGGGAAAATTTTAGAAAATGCCAGTATTGTCCCAGTGTGAAAACCAATGATTTCAGTGTGTGATCCACCCTGAAGATGGTGGGGGTATTGCACCCAAAAAGTGTTTGGCTAAGCAAACTTTAAAACGTGTACGTTACACTTGGAGGAGGTGATGACATGTGTTTCTGTCATCACCTCTGTCACCACCTGTGTAAGAAACACATGTCATTGATTGTATCGACATCAGCATTTGCTTCCTGCCATAACAGAAATGTTAAGATCTGTTATCCGTAGGGGCCAAAACCTTCATATAAGTGCGTCCCTAGTTTTGTTTCGTGGTAAATGTTGTGTTTGATATTGACTGAAAAGCTGAAAAGGTTTCAACTTTTATTGACGGGAATCCGTCCTTCTTGTTTTGTGGTGTTGTGGTGTACTCACGGTATCAAAGGCAGAGGAGGGCCTTTAGCTCGGTGAATATTGGCACTGTGTGGGGGTTGCAGGACGGGGTGGTACAGCCATGGCATGAATGCCAATCAGACTGGTTGCTGTTGCTGTACAGTATCCTGGATACCGAAGGCACTTGTCGTTAATCTGGTGACTCATGAGGCAGCAGGTATCTCTTGATTCTATCAATGGAAGTGGAGGGTGGTCACGCTTTGTCAGACATCATTAATGCGTCAGTTCTGCCGGTTAAGGTTTGTGCAGCAAGCACCAGAATGAAGAAACCGCTGTGATTT
>KV751318.1:9424540-9443719 GCA_001698575.1 Mola mola | reverse complement strand
TCAATGGAGTCTGAATTCATAGGTTTGCCCTTTTTGCAGTGCAGCTTGAAATGAAAAATAACATAATCATGTGTAGGGCAATACAAGATCATTTTGTTTGTTATGAATCTTGAAAGATGTGATGACTGAATGCATTTTGTATCTAAGCACTGAAAAGCAAGGACTCTCTCTGCGCTGAAGCAGAATTGAAACGTTTGCAGCCGAGTGAGGAACACTTGTGTGCATGTGAGAAACAACAGCACTGGCAAGTGCTCGGGAGGAAAACGTGCACAGGATTTTGGGCGCGCACACATGCACGTACTGTAAACACGCGGATTAAGCTAGTTAAAGGCAATCAGGCTAATGACAGAGCGGATGGGTGTGTTCAGAATTTGTCCAGAAGCCAACCGTAATCAAGCTCAGAGAACACGCAAAGCAGCAAACAAGACTCTAATCATGACTCGGCAACACAAGACACTAATCACGCAACACTTTCACTAATGGCTTTGTCCCTGTGCAACGCGCGTTCAGTTTTTGCCTTCATTGTGTGTGTCAATTCAAGTCAAGTCAAGTCAATGTTTATTAATATAGCACATTTAAACAGCCTCAGTTGACCAAAGCGCCGCACATTAATTAAAAAAAAGATAATATCAATGGGCTATGATAAAAGACAACATAATAATGAGTAGACAAAATAAATAAGCAAGTAGAATCAAATTAAGCAGCAATAAAATCATGATAAAAACAAAGTAAAGTGAGTTAAGTAAAAGCTGAGGTGTCTTGCCTAGCTGGGACTGAACGCCAACGAGAGAAAATGGGTCTTCAGCAAAGTTTTAAATTCCTCAAATGATTGTTGCGCTCTGATCGGAGGATTAAGGCTGTTCCACAGCTTCGGGGGCCTCCACTGAGAAGGCTCTGTCTCCTCGTGTGCTGGGATTGGACCTGGGTACTGCCAGGAGCAGCTGGTTGGATGACCGCTGTGCTCTGGCAGTAATGTGAGGCTGTATGAGCTCAGTTATATAAGATGGTGCCAAGCTGTTTAAACATTTAAAAACAATTAATAAAACTAATAAAGCATGGTTGACCTCATGCGAAGACTCGACGGCCTGAGGGCCCCGGAGTTACAAAAGTGAATATAAATGGACATCTTTGTGTTTATTCATGAAGATTAATGAAAATACACACCGTGATTCAATTAATCAGATGCCAGGAAATCAATCAGGCAACAATGTTGATAGCTGACTTGTAATTTAAGTAACGTTTGCCAAAAATGATAGATTTCCATAGCCTTCTTTGATACTAGTGTTTTGATTGTCGGTCAAGACAAGGACATTTGATGATATCACCTTAAAAACTGGGAATATTTTTCTCAAATTTATGAGATGATGGGTTTATTGATTAATGATCAAATCAACATGTCATCAGTAGATGTTAAAACTCTGCGGAATGTGGTGGAAGAATCACAGTATAATGGAAAAGTAATGGAGGAATCATTCTTGATCTATGTACACAATCAGAGGGATATTTTTGACGCTATGTTTGCTGTTATGATAAATGACAGATTAGTGTTTGAATCTCCAGCGGTGCATCATATTTTATCGTGTGTTTTAGACGCAAAAGCGGATTCCACTCTGAAATGCAGCAGAGGACGCGGGGGGGGGAACAACATGGAACAAACAAACAAACAGCAGCGCCTCAGAATCGTCCTTGACAGCAGTTTGAAGTGTGTTTATATTTACCTGCCGACTGTGCTCGTCATACAAGTTCCACGTTTTACTCAAAACCTGGACGACTTGTAATTAAGTTTGATAGGTGAAAGTTTCATAGCCGTCTAATATGCCACAGAACACGTTTTGTTAATTTATGACGCAAGACTCTTTTAAGGAGAAAAGCACAATAATCCACACTAGCATTTAACAACTGAAATGACAAGATGCCTGTTTTGGTTCCTGATGAAAACAAAAAGAAACAAACAAGTTTCCTGCAGTGAAGTTGCACTGAAAAACCAGATTCATCTCCCTCTTTTTATTTCTCTCTTTTTTTTATTTCTGAGTGGAATCACCTCATCCCTGTTGAGCCATTTCTCCATATGTTTATCTATCCATCTCCTCCCCTCCTTGCTGTCTCCTAGGTAACATGTGTCACGGTGTTCTGCCGCCGCTCGCTCGTCCCACGCTGGGCAGGACCCAGGCCTCCCCGGACGCGAAGCCCCTCGTCCCCTTCCACCTGTTGCCTCGATTCGCTGATGTGAGTACTGTCAGTCATGTCGTTGTCACGGCAACCCCGCCTGTGCCCTCCTGCCTTATGAGCAAGAACATCACAAAACCAAAATGGCTCAAACCACTGCACACTTCTCTGCTGCGAGTTGGGGAGTGTATGCTGCAGAGCTGTTTTCCAATGTACAGATGCATGAGCGAGCTTCCCACACCTTTCCAAATATATCACCTCCGATACCGAGAGCTGTGACATTTCGACAGGATCTGAGGGGTGGAACCGTTTCCCTGGTGTTCCTCAGAGCTTGGCGTTGTGTGTTTGTGAAAGCTGTCTCGATATTCTCCCCGGCTGGGTCACGGATGAAATCACGTTTATTCCACCTGAATTAAAGCAGCATCAGCACAGTCGCTGATATGCATTTACTGACAATGCTAAGTGGTTTCTAACACCTAACACAGACATCATCGGTCCGGCTCTCCTCCCTCTCCTGCCTCTTCATCTCACCTCCTTCTGGTTCTGCTCTTTGTCCCCTGCTGACACCCTTCCCATCTCTCGCCCTTTCGTGCATGCTTTCAGAGTTTTTCAACCCCTCCTCTCCTGCCTCCTTTGTGTTTTTTTCTGTTTTTTTTCTCTTCCTCCTCTGCCACAAGCAACAGAAAAGCAGAAGAGTACCATATTTGATCAAGTTTTGAACAGGTTCTCTTGCCTTCCTCCAGGTGGATGACCCTCCAGCTCAAGTCGGCAACGCCGCTTCGCTCATTTCTTCAAATATCTCCTCACCCCACTTTCTCGCCTCTGAGTCACTTTCCCTCTCATTTATTTATAACTCTTTCCTTTCTTTCATTTTATTCCATTGCCAACACTTCTGCCACTCTGCACACCACCTTTAAAATGCTTGCAGTTGGTTGCGTGTCCTTTTGGAAATCTATTTCATTATGTAATAGTGTTCCCATTGAAAAACCACCTCATTTACGTTTAAAGACTCAAGTTCTACATCTAAGGATCGCTTTTTGAATCAATTCAGCGGTGTCAGCCGATCTGTTATTTTCTTGACTATATTTAACTCCACCAAAGAGGTTAGGTTTCTCTTGGCATTTGTGTATTAACAGGATAACTGAAAGAGTTACAGATGGATTTTGATGAAATTTACAGCAGAGGCGGGTGACTGATTGATTCGATTTCGGTGGGGATCCAGATCATTGTCTGGATCTAGGATTTCTTGTGGTGATTTTTCCAGGATAGGGGTGCTGTGAAGTAACTAGCAAGGCTACAGACTTGCAACTAACATTGCTATGAAGCAACATGTTGACACCATCATAAATGGAACACAAACTTTTTGCTGTGAGTAAAATGTGCAGGTTTACTGACGTGTGGGAGGGGACTATTTGGCCTTGGCGAAGGTCTGCGCTCTCCGAGTGCTTTCTATCTTAATGTATATAATTACCCATAGTGATTCATTCTTGTTATGCTTAGAAACCAAGCCGAAGCTTACCTGCGTTGTCATCTTCCAACTTTTAAACTAGTCTACTGCGCGATGCATAATGGCAAGTTCTAACATTGTAGTAATTCAGCCATACATGTTTTAACCAGACACGGTTTCCCGGGAAAGAGAGGAGGAGCTACTTGCACAAGGTCGCTTACAAGTTGGTGTATCGGAATGATAAGTTTGGTTTTAATGATAAGTTAAGTGTTAAGCAAGTCAACAGGATTGGTTCCAGTTTTCTATGTTGACCGAGCCGTCAGAGTTGGTTTTTGTGGACTCTCACTAGTGGATTGCAGAAAGAAATGCGGTTGAATAAGTGGGCACACAGCTGCACCACCTGCCTTTTCACCTGCAAGTTGTGTTTTTATGTGCAGAGTTTCTTTAGTGCCTCTGAGCGCATACCCACCTGCATTGTCTGGCTGACTGTTGATGCCGTGTGCTGCAAAAGTGTTTGTTTGGTGCCCACATGTGTGTTGCTATGGTGACTGGGTCGCACTGTGTTTGGGATCCAGCGCTGTAAACTGGAACTTGACTGGCTAGTTTGGTTTGTACGTTGACAAAGCAAAACAAAACAGTGCTTTTGTCTCTAAGCAGATAATCAAAATGACAATAAAATCAAAAAGCAGCCACTCATTCCTAACACCCCACCCCCCAACCCCCTTTTTTTGAAGACTCTTGACATCATGGGCTAGATGTCTCGCTGCTGCGCAGTGTAAATCCAAGAGCAGTCAACATAACACATGTTGAGGCGTGACTGCGCTCCAGGTAGAGGTCTGCTTTCCTTCACTACCCCATGTTTCGGCCATAGCTTACAGCTCATCACTGCCGAGAGTGATAACGCTGAAGCTACGTGTGGATGTCATGACTTCATGTAGCGTGTAACCTACTGAATGTATGTGGTCTGTGATATCACAAACAGCAGCAGCACAGTGCAGGAGGTGCGTGTGCTCAGATGGGCAAAACGACTTTGCCACGGGTGCCAAATCGGAGCGCGGTGTGGGAGTGAGCCCAGTGGGAGGCGGGAAGGTGACTTTGATCAGGCGAAGGGAGAGGCGGAGAGTTCAGAGGGGAGCAGATGGTGGGGTGAAGTGAGGAATGTGTGATGGGAGGTCAGATGGTCATACAGGAGCCTCCGGCTCGGGGAGGGAGGGAGATGGGCTTTTTGCAGATGTTCGCTCAGCTCACATTCTCATAAATGTTTGACATTAATTGGAAAGTGATTTGTAAACTCTCGTCAGTGTCATAGGCATCTAATCGAAGGTCTCTTAATTCATAAAAGTCTTTAAAGCACATGAGAGCTGTATTTGTTTTCATACTTTACTTAAGTGTTGTATACACAAACAGCTGCAGGGAGACAGAGATAAGACACTGCTACGATGCATTCCAGTGTAGCTGCCTGGAGGGACGATCAAAGAAAGTGAGAGCATACACACACAAACACACATGGACAGATTCAAAACACTTGAAGAGTAAATAATCCATAGTTGGTCTGGAAAAAGCTCTCCAGTGAGGTGTCCGGTTACCTGATGTGTAATAATACATACATTTGAACGTTTCCTGCAGCCGGATATTCATTAAACCTCCCTGGTCGTGGTTGGTTATATGGCTGCCTACGTTTCATTGCAGGTAATAGGTTTGTTTTGACCCACAAAGGCCAGTTTGGGTTTATTGAGCTGAGAAAATGTGCTCATCAAACATTCCAGCAGGTAATGTACAAGGGTGCACAGCGCTGTGTGGCCAGATGCTAAACACACACACACACACACACCTGTTTCTCACACATTTAAAATGCATTACTTTAAATGCAGATGACACATTCAGTCGGGGGGATCTCTAGCGTGTCAGCGTGAAGCTCTCAGCCCCTGCAGGTTGGGCAGGCTGGAAACACTTCAGAGTTTGCTCCACAGAAGAAGCTGCGGTCAGGAGGTCACAATGGGTTCATGTTTTTGTGTAGGAAAGGCAGAGATCCATAGTTGCATCTGTAGTTGCTTTCACATCATTCTTCGCTGTCCGGTAGGTCTTGCTTCAGTTTTGCAGTAGCATCAGGCTAACTGGTTTGTGAACAAGCGTCAGTCACGATGGACGGAAAATAGGTGGATTCTTATGCACTCTGCCATTGATCATGTCAGTATCAGAGTAAACTGATCTGCTCTCCTCCATGTCTGTTGTGCCTTTGAAACCCACTGAAAAGGATGTTAAGGCAGTTTAATGCTGTTTGGGTTAGCCTAGGTGAGGACATGTGGGGCACGGCATGTCATTAAATGCTTCTCTTGTCTCTCTGGGATGACATATGCACTTGTGTGTTATTGTGTTCATGTCTGTGTGCTGACTAGACTCCTGCCAGTACATAAGCTCGCAGAAACTATGGCATTTACACCTCGGGTGACCATTTCCTCTACCTGCTCTGTCTGGCCTTTTGCATCCTTAAAAAAATTGAGACCTTAATGTCATGCTCCTCCATCCTCACTATTCGGTATGTAAACTTCATGATACACTCCATTTATCTATTTATAAAACTCAGGAACATTGCACTTTGCACACTTTATACACAGTGGCCAGATTGTACATAATACTTAGTATATTTTTAATTCTATTATTTTAGTTTTCATTTTTCCCTTTGCACCGCTACTTTCGCTTCTGTACTGCTGTGTCCAGGTGAATTTCTCCCAAGGGGGATCAATAAAGTTACATCTTGATCTTGATCTTGATCTTGATTATTACAGTTGGATCCTGTCCATAAAGCTCTGATTGGCTCAGGCTTTGGGCTCGCCTCGCCACTGAAGAGGAAGGCCAGGTTTGGTGGAGTCTGTCCACTGCAGTTCGGCTCTGAGGTGGGTCTTGTCCTGTGGGGAACCCACACTTTGAATTCGAGGTGCTTTTATCTCACACAGACCCTCGCATGACAGTGCAGAGGACTGAGGAGACTTGCTGTTTTACTGCTTCTAAAGATTTAGAGCTGGCACATTTAATGATTGAATGACACATGCAGCATTCATTACCTCGCTCAAGGATGTTTCTTGAATGTCAGTATAATAGAATGATTCTTAGCCAAGCACTCATCCCGCTGAGCTGCAGTGCAACATGGAAGACCTATTGACAGAAAAATTCAGGGTAAACAAAACAAGTAAACAAAAGACCATTCTAAGCAAGATTTTTTTTTTAAATATCAAGAACGTAACAAATTTTCTGCACTGTAAAAACAAACTTCTAAGTGCGTCTCAAAAAGTACAATATCGTGGCGAAAAGGGAATAAGTGAAACTTACCTATTGACATTACATGTAAAGTGAAATATAATAAGTCTCATTGGTTTAATTTTGAGGGATATGTCTTACACAGTTAACAGTGAGATATAACATTCAGTGCCTGTTTGGGACATGCGCCATTTGGAATGACGTTCGTAAGAGGTGTGGAGGCAGATTGTCCTTGTTTCAGCTCAGAGGGGCAGAAGAGGAAGCACTCAAAGTAAGATTTGTCAAAATTCTTCTGAATATCTAATGCAAAAACTGCACCAAAAACCTAGCATCATCAGCAACACACATGGCAAGTTTGGAGTCAATCTTACTAACAGTTTTTGTGCTATATTCCTTCATTGATGTTTTTCATGTCTTTTATGTTACATGAGACATTATAAAGACATGAATGTGTTTTGTTACTGCACAATAGATGCAATCCCAGCTTCGGCCACAATGTGTGTCGCAAAGGCAAAGTGCCGCCATCTGTGTTTTGGCTCAGAAGGGAAGACAGAGAAGCACTCAGTGTAAATTAGGCGAGGTATTTTGGATATTGATTGCCTCGCACGTCCAAACTGCACCAAAAGCACAGAATGCACATCCTTGCCACATACCTACCAAGTTTGAAGTGAATATGCCAACAGTTTTGGTGCTCTGTGGGAGACAGACGGACAGAATGCCGGACAGAGATTCCTTCCTTTTATAGATAAATACAATTCTTGAAACTTTTTAGTTGACGTTTAATGAGTCTAAAATATATCAGATCGTCTTATATATATATTATTATCTGTTTATAGATTAAAACATATTTTAATCAATGCATCACATTTTATAGTCTTTTGAGCCATTTATTGTGGCTTAAAGTAAAAACACAGTGAGATTTAGTGAATGAAGTAAATGTGCCCACTTTGTTCATATGTTGTTGTTTGCTGCTGTGTACACAGACGCAGGTTTCTTCCCATTACTGCAGCGTCAAGCATGCAAAAACGCTGAGGGCTCCAGATGTCCCGGATCCGAAGATCAGGACCCCTGAACCGGTTGCCAAGGAAACCACGTTGCAAATCCTCTGGTCGCCATGCTCGCAGCCCTCCAGCTCTGATACAGCATCAGGAGGTGTGTGTCTCTGCAGACACGCGTACCTCCCCTGTGTATGTCTGTGTGTGAACACATCAAATGCATGACAGCGTTAGATTCATGAACTGCTCAAACCTTGTTTTCCCAGTCACAACTTTAACTCTTTGAAGTGATAAACCTCCCCGCTGCTTTAGGTTTCACGGCGAAGCGATTGGAGATTGAGCATCGTCTGCAACTATACTGACCTCCTCAGCACCCTCCTGCGATCAAAACCACGTTTAAAATGCCTTGAGTATGATATGTGGATAACTGTAGAGTGTGTGTTTGTGCAAGCGCCTACACTGTGTTGCTTTCCACTGTGTATACACTGTAGGTAGGCCAGTCATGATGCGCTAGTTTTGCATATGTGTGGGCGTTAAGGAATGAAAATAATGCATTTTGCTTCGAGCTAAGGAGCAGAAAAGGCTGAAAAGCCTCAACTTGTCGTTGCTGATATCTGAGTTTGTGTGTTAAAGAGAGGAGGAAGGATCATTTCCAGTTTGGAGTTAGTTCTGGGGAAGTGGTCGAAGACAGTGGGGGATCCCTCTGAGGATACAGAAGCTCATTGTCCTCTATGAGTGGGGAATCAATGGTAACAGACATTCACTCAGCCAGGCAAGGCATTGTTTTAGCAAAGAGTGAATCTCTAAATCAGCAGGCGATCCTCCAGGAAACCTCTTCAAGTCTGTTGCGCAAAAGATAATAGAGTCAAAGCATCTCTGCACAAAACTGTTTCCTTAAGTGCTTGGAAGCAGCTCCCAGGGGAAATCATTGATTATTCGTGTGATTAGAGAGGTAGATAAAGCTCTTAATCACCTACAGCATGGTGAATTTTTATGTTTCTGACCCAGTCACAGATTTGCTACTTCATAATAAGAGTAGCAGGATTTCTGGAATTTCATTACTGATAATTATTTCTGAATGTGGCATTTTTTTGTTTCTTCAGAACCCTCTGCCCCAAACTTCCCCTCAGAGACGACACGGTCAATTAGCAGCCCCTCTGAGACTTTGAAAGCACCCAGCGAACCATCCCTGTCACCCATCTCCAGGACATCAGAGAAAGAGGCACAACGAGACGGGGAGGTGGAGGTGGCTCCAGAGGGGGAGACGGAAGAAGAGAAAGCTAAACGTCTCCTCTACTGCTCCCTCTGCAAGGTGGCCGTCAACTCCGCTTCCCAGCTGCAGGCCCACAACAGCGGTGAGGGAACGTCAAGCTCATCCTGCTCGCGATGTGTTTGACCCTCAGCTGACGTGACTTTGTGTCTGCTCAGGCACCAAGCACAAGACCATGCTGGAGGCAAGGAGTGGTGATGGAGCCATCAAGTCCTTCCCCAGGACGGGGGTAAAGGCCAAGTCGGCCACGCCGTCTGAATTGTCAACTGGGCTCCAGAACAAGACTTTCCATTGTGAGATCTGTGACGTGCACGTAAACTCGGAGACTCAGCTCAAACAGGTTGGTGGGTGTCATCTCAGGCTGGGTAGCTGCCACACTGACGGGCAAAGAAAGGTCACAGAGCTGAGTTTCGACCAGTTTTGGGCATCGGTGTAGATGCTGGGTCGGGTCCCTGAATTAGTTTACTTTTTTTCTTTTTTTTTTTTTTAAAAAAAATTTAAAAAATTTAATTAATTAATGAATTAATTTAGCATACTTTTTTTTTTTTTTTTTATAGTTTTCAAATTTGAACACAAAATGTTCATTGTAGACAAAATATAGTCTATTTAGTCTATTGGTGGTCAACATTAAGATAAATCCAAAATACGTTCTTATAAAAATACTGTCAGGTATCTAAGATTAACTGCAACAACAAACAATATGTAAAACAACAAAGAGTTTCAGAAAAACAAATTCTACCCACTTGAATTGTGCATTACCATATGCAGAATAAATAAAAATGACATGAAATTACATGTTTAACGGTCTCCCTTAAGGTAAAAGTATCCATTATTTACATCATTTCAGCAAAATTAAAGTCCACCTGAAATAAAAAACTGTCATTTTAAGCCATTTACATCACATCCTCAATCATACTGTCACTTGTTGAACTATATATGCCAACACATTTCTTCGTATTTCTATATTAAAATCTGATATTGTTTTCTTCTGTTAAAATCACGTCACGTGAAATTACATCACCACGTATGAGCCAATTTCAACCAGTAATGTCACAGCTTCCGGTTGTCGATCGATCTTCAACATTTTGCAGAGTTCAGCAGAGCTTAGCTGCCAGATTCATCCCAACGTTACATCGCGCCTTCACTAGCAAATACGTCATGACACGACAGTTAGATACTCTCCAACATCCGTTTCAGATGGACTGTAAAGACGAAACTCATTCTCATATTTCCTATTTTTTGCTATATTTTCCTATATTTTCTCAGTGCATCAGTCTAGAAATATTTAGTTACCAAATAAGTTCTGCATTAACAAAACACTACTTATCCTGTATTATCAACTAACTGTACTTAAAGCACATGTAAAAACAAACTATTTGTTTTAACTTACAAACTGACATACTTAAGGTTTTCAGCAATTTAAATTTAACTCGACTTTCCTTTTCTGAATCAGTTAAACCCAGTTAAATCTGAAAAATGTTGAGGCCAGACACTTCTCTTTTTTTTTTAGCTTTTTAACTATTTCTAGTTAATATCTAAAAAAAAAATCTACTTTACTAGAAATATTATAGTAACAACAAGAGTAGTTTAATATTAATGTATCAACAAGTTTTGATACTGATCCCTGCTAGTTCGGCCCAACGCGGCACCAATCTGTATTTGGGCTCCTCATAAAGGTTTCATCATGAATCTGGTGCGTCATGAGATGATTAATGAAAGATTTTTCTTTCCTTTTCACGGGCCTGGAACAAATATTAACTAAGGCCCCAAATAGACTCCTTTTTTGTGTAGTTCACAAGCTTTTAAGCTGTAACTGAGGTGACACAGGAAACTAGTTCATCACACTGCTCATTGGTTAGTTCTTCCTGTAAAGCTTTGAAAATGTAGCTGTTACATGGGCGAGCTGTTCCAACACCTGTCATCACTCTATCCACTACACAACTGTGATGTTCCAAATCACAGTATGACCATCTCACACCTGTCGCTGTTGTGAATTAAAATCAGAAATCCCTCAAGATGATGTGCACAAAGCAACTAAACCTGCTCTAGCAGTTGAGCTCGACGTTTGTGTCGCACATGCACAGCGTCACTTGCTTTATAACGCGCTGTTTAAAAGTTAACTTTGGCCAGGTGCTCATAAATATGCAGCAGCTCACTGCCGACCAGCCATCTGTTTGCGATTGTCAATCACATCCAAAAGATTTCTAAGCCCGCCCCTCATGAATATCTTCAATCTCAAAGCCAGAGATGGCAAAATCTCAACGTTCTGCCTGAATTCTCAAATTAGGAGCTTCGGTTCGATTTGTTTTTTACTCCTCATTCAGTTCTCCAAGCTGCTGTCCTTCTTTGATGCTGCTGTGTGTTTTTGTGTGTCTGTCTCCTCCACTGCAGCACATCAGCAGCAGGAGGCACAAGGACAGAGCGGCAGGTAAACCGGCCAAGCCCAAATTCAGCCCCTACAACCCCAGCCAGCGTCACCAGGGCCTCCACTCAGTGAGTACTCCTCCTCGTTTCACTGTTTTTGACTCTCCGGAAGCTCCTCTCTCTTCTTCTAGAGACAGATTGTCAGTCGTATGGGCCGAAGAGTCGTCTGTCTGGAATGTTTAAATTCCGACTTTGGGAGTCATTACAAATAGATCTATGATGAGATTGTTTGGGAAAGCCTGTGCTTCTACTGGCCTAAAGCTGCTCACACATGCGCTCTTACCTGATTGCAGCGTGCTCGTTTGTGTTTCCCACTTCAGATTCGTCTGGCCCTTCAGAAGACCCAGGACCTGACCGAACCTCTGGCCTCGTGCCTCATACAGCATCAGCTCTCTGTTGCCGCCGTGGCCGCCATGGCGTCGCTGCCCTCCTTCCCCAGGCTCCGCCCCGCCTCGAACTCAAACCCCGCCCTGTTTCAGAGTCAACCCCTCCCCCAGGCGCTCCTGCACCCACCTCCTGGACTCATTTGTTCGACACACCCGCAGGTTCTCTTCTCCCCCTACTGACCCCGTGGAAGTCTCATTTGGCTCTGAACTGCAGCTGAAAGCTGACCCGAGACCTGAACAACACCAGATATAAAGCAGTGCTTACTTACCGTGCTACTTGTGCAGTGTAAGCAGCCGTACTGCGGGCGTCACGGTTCGGGACCAAAGGCAGGTGTGGATGGAGGAAGCGCCGGGCGCCCGTAGGTCATGTGCAGTTTGCAGCCATCTTCCTCTGACGTCACACTCAGGCTGGGAAACTCAAATGCGAGGAGAACATTGGTCATGCGAAAGTGCTGTGTCCGACTAATTGTGGTCATTCCATCACTTTCTAATCAACGAGCAACTGAAAAGACATTGATACTGACAATGCAGATGGACGCGGTGGCATATTTCAAGGTAAAACAACATTTGGTAGGACAGCATTGGTTATGAGACGTGTTGTTTTACCTGGCGTCCCTCCAAACTGTCACTGTCTGTCGCTGCTGATCAGTCAGGAGGAACTGATAACAATATGTCAGATTTCCAACGCTTGTATGCCCTGAAACAAGGAAAACATCCAGCTTCCCACCCTGAGCATGACTTCAAGGCAAAATGGCCGCCGCGTGCATCTGCTCTGTGATTTGTGCGTGAATATGTGAGTGCATGCAGACACAGAGCTTTCACAGAAGTACACCTGTGTATGGTGTGTTTGCTGCAATATCGCTTCATCCCTCGTCATACATGAACCAATAATTGATACGACAATCAAAAAAGTCCTTCTTAAGGACTGTTTATGTGGAGGATGCATCGTGATGAACATCCATTATGACTATAACTGTGTGTGTTTGTGTGTGCAGACGTCTGAATTAGGAGGTGTTTATTATTCCAATAAACAGCAGCTGTGGATACCATATGCCTTTCTGAGTGCATCTTTACAGGGTCTTTAAGCTCTGTGTGCTTTATTTCAAAAGAAATGTCCTCTTCGCATAACACATTTTCTACCAGACACGTCTCTCTTTCAACACATGTGATGACGTGTCAAGTCTTTTCGGCTCTCTGTGCATGTGTTGGCGTGGACGCTGGCTGAAGTGTAGACGTGGTGAGAGACAGTCAGGCATCACCTCCTCCTGAACCCCTAGCGCTCTGACCAGAGCCCTTTCAACCTGTCATCACCAATTTCTCAAACATTCCCCTAATAACCAAAAAGGAAATGGACACATCCATAGCCTTTATTTACCTTCTGGAGACTTTGAAACCTTTCTTCCTTAACTATTTATTGCTCAAGAGTCCAGATGAACCTTCACCCGCATCCCCTCCAGCGTCATTCTGCGAGATAAATCAAAGCAGGAATTCTCGTTCTGCCTTTGTCGTCTGTCTCGCTGAGACCTCGTTGAGGTTTACTACACTGACGCTGCAGGCTCAAGCAAGGCACAGATCATTTTTTGCAGCTCATTTCCGACAAAAAGGTTGATTTGTGTTTTGAAGTGGCAGAAAGATCAGAGCTGTCACTGCTGCCTCAGCGCAAGCAGCAGCTCTGAAACATTGTGGCGAATTTCAGCGCAGACACACCTGAGACAGCCAATTTTTTGGACTTGCATGAAAGGCAAACAAGTGTAAACATTAATTATTAACACACATACTGTGAAATTCCATTGCTGATGTTATCAGAATGATGGTTGTTTTAACATTTCTCAGAAGGTCGAAGGGGCTGTGTGACTGCTGCTAACTTTCTATGACCTCTCAGGCAGTCTCTTATCAGACACCGGGCTTGATGAATTTGTTACTGTTTTCTGCCTCCGCCTCCCCCAGCTGCTCCAAAGTAAATATTTCCAGAGGCTATTTCAGAGAATTATCCTCCAGTCAGTCATTCCCTCCTGATTCTCCCTGTCATCACAGCAGTCATTATGATTATTATTATTAATTGTCCAGGGTGGTTTTGTGAACATCTGTGTGTGGGATGTTCAATTCTCCACAGCCTGTCAGAATCCAGTCCTCCTCCGGCTCCTTCCTGCGCCGACCTGACTGCTTTTTCTTATTTTCTTTCAGCCATCTTTCTTTCGTTGTGTCTCGATACGTCCATGGCTGCTCCCCCCACCGCTGCTCATGGCGGGGGCACACACACACACAAAAATACATGTCAGCAAATCAAAAGCCCCTCTTGGCATCTGGGGAATTACAGGAGCGCAAAGCAAACCTCTGCGGGTAAAATGAGCGCTCAAAGAAAAATACCATAAAAGCATTTTGACTGCTGCAAATTCATACAAGTAAATTAACTTACTTCATAAAGTCTACATTGGAATAAGTGTTGTATAAACAAAGTTGAGTCAAATAAAATAATGCAGCCAAGACATATTACCAAAATACCAAAATTACATGTAAGGCAGGAGATAGTTTTTGATTTGAGTAAAGAGTATCCTGGGAAATACTCACTGTCTTGGCACAAAAGAGGTGAGAGGATTGATACCTCTCTCACAATGATTTTATCTGAGTCAACACAGGAAAACCTAGTGTATTTCAGATTTATAGTATCCATAGCAACATTACATTTATTTACAGGAATCTGGTTAAAATTACCAACCGATCGACAAGTTGTTTCACATCTGTTAGCATTTGTGTCACCCAGAGGTGTCACCATGCACATCCAGTACTGAAGGATGGCTCGAGCTGTGTGTCTCTTGCTCTGTGGAGAGAAGGTGAGTGGGCAGAGGGCAGCTGTGGCACAGACAACATCTGTCAGGGTCAGCGAGATTCCACAGATGTCCCTGTGGAAAAGGTTGCCGGTTCAGAAACGGCGGCCGAGCCCTGTTCTCTCCTCCGGTGGTTGTTGCACCTGTCTGTGCAGGACTTTGTGGTCCTGAAGAGGCAGAGCAGCAGAGCAGTAAACGGAGGGGATGCCGACTGTGTGTAAGGCACAATGACCATGCAGCTCCCAGCGGGGGGGCGGTTGTGTTTCTATGGCTGAGTGCTGCTTTAGTCTTGTGTACTGTGATGTTAGAGGAGTGTTCCTTCAGTTTGATTTGTTAGCTGTATGCAGCAGGACGTTTGTCTTCCTCACACCCGCAGAGTGAAAAATCGTTAACATGAAAAAACACGATATCAGCTTCCTGGCCAAAGGAAATGACAGAAATTATATTATGGAGACATTCATTCATTCATTCATTCATTTTCTACTGCTTAGTTTGCATGTTCTCCCTGTGTCTGCGTGGGTTCTCTCCGGGTACTCCGGCTTCCTCCCACATTCCAAAAACATACAAACTGGGGGTAGGTTAATTGGTCACCCTAAATTGCCCGTAGGTGTGAATGTGAGCGTGGATGGTTGTTTGTTTCTGTATGTCAGCCCTGCGATGAACTGACGACTTGTCCAGGGTGTACCCCGCCTTCGCCCCAAGATGCTGAGATAGGCTCCAGCCCCCCCGCGACCCCTAACGGGATTATGGAGACATCTTTTTTAAAATAATAATCTCTAACTTTGTTTTAGGCTACATTTAGTTTACTCTTGCTTTGTGTCCTAGATTATATTTACTGCAGGGATCACAATGGACATGGGACTTTTTGGAGTTATCCTAATATTTTTCATAGATTAGTTAGTTATTTAAAACTTTATTGTCCCCATGGGAAAATTTGGCTTGGGCATCGTACAATAAAAACATAAGAAGCATCGGCGTGGTGTTGTGTGATTACTTCCCATAATTAAAACTAACAAAACAAAACAAGACACAGACAAACAAACAAAACACTGGAACATCATACAACCTGGTACTCAGTAGTCTGAGTTCAAGTGCACTCTGCTCCAAAGCATTAAAATGTAAATTTTTTTCTATTGCATGAAGACTTTGAGTGCTAACATGTGTATTTTATATGTGTATGATTTTATGTCCTTCTTTCAAAAATGGAAAATAACCGATTAAAGTAAAGTAACCTAGTCTCTAATTACTAATTTGCTCTACGGTTTGTCACTGATCCCAAATGTTAAGAAAATTCTCTATTAATAATGACAGACTCACTGATAAAAACCTCTTTTAAATACAGCTTTTGAAGTTGATTAAACAGCCTTTGTTATGATTTCATGACTATCAATCCAGTATGGCAGCATTTACGCATTTTCCATATTAAAAAGTGGCCTGCGTATTCTTGGCCCCAGATGAGGCGAGATCACGGATTAAGGCTAATACTTTTCATCTGGAAGAGAAGCAGGTCATCTTTTCATTGGCCAGTCAGACAGAAATTGGTGAGCTACAGCTCTCATTGGACAGATATGAGTTTTTGATCTCTAAATAACAATATCAGTCTATCACACCAGTATATAAATAAACCTAAACTGCACAAAAAAAAAAAAAAAAGGCAGTGTGTTCATCTATGTTGTCGTCCATAGTTACCTGTGCTGTAATTTTAATTTTTTCCGGACTTCTCTTGCTGCCCCATCATTTACTTGTTTCTTTATGTAATCACTTCTTCTTATTCTGCCCTGCATCTTTTCCCACTGATAGCTTAGTAATATTGATCTCTCGGCATCTGGCTTTTCATAGCTGAAGTGACTCTCTCTTTAAAACATCGAGTCACTGAAGGAGTCATTATAACACTCAGACCCACAGCCCATACTCAGAGTGCATGATTAACAAAACTCATGCTGTTGGTTGTAGTTAAGGTAGGATTTACTGTACTAATAAAATGTCACTTCTCTAAATTCTTGCAGGAAATGGAAAATAATCGCATTGATGGTCTGCAAAGTGGCAAATATTTGTGAGAGCCGTGGCCTAATCAAAAACCTGTTTCACAGCTGGGGCTCCCCACGATGTAATTTGTTTTCAGCAGGTGACACTATGAGCCCCCAAACAACTTCTGCAGCGTTATTATGCTATCAGTATTCTGTGAAGGAGTGTTCTGTTTTTAATCGTCACTGACAGAAGGTCCAAATGGATATAACATTAGCTGCAGCGCCACGCAGGAAAACTTTCACGAGGACTTTGCCAAGTGCGACATGCCTGTTTCACTTCCAGTCACAAAATTGAATCAGATCTTATGATTCAGTACACACCAATATTTATGAACGTTTATTCTTATCGCAGGGGTAGGAAGGGTCATGGGTAGGAATTGGTATAACATGGAAGTATGTTTCTTCAAAGAAAGCTTTGTGAATAGGCCCTATGTAAAAACAGCAAATGAGCCTGGACACTGGAGCATAGTGTCACAAGACTTATGGCTTGAATTAAAATTTGCATTAATCTAATAATTGACTTGCTTTCCGGGCTACTTTATAAACATGATTTGAAAGAGCCCCGGGAGTTTTTGAAAAACCCATAGGAATATATAAGATAAAACACAACTATCAGCTCTGTCCACATACAACGAAGCACTTTCAAGAGTAGGCCTCAAACACTTATCTTCAGCACTTAATTATAAATACTTAATTAGCCATTTGGGAGGGGTTGAATGAGCCTTATCTTTGTTGAGTATAATCTTATTTACATTTTTTAAAGAAAGTTACTATTAGCTCCATTGCAATGGCATATACGCTCTGCCTTTTTTTAACATTTCCTTTTGAGTGACAATTAAAAAATTCTAAAAAAAAAAATGTAGTTTGATTAAAACGCCAAGAATTTTAATGATTACTTTCAACAGGTCAGAATATGCAGACGAATAATGACTACTAAACTCGGTCTCTGCGGGCATGTACTTTTTTTTTTTTTTAATCGCCGGCACAATATCGCCATCTAGTGACCGATTACATACTCGGGAAGTGACGTTACTCAAAATTCTACCAATCAAGAGTCGAGTCTCGAAATTCGAACGGCTCCGGAGAGACTCGGGGAAACTGGCCGCGATAAAACGGATTATTTACTGCTTAATTCAAGTCACTAACATTTTTTTTAATCAAAACATACGTTATATGTAGAATAAGTGGATGATATATACGTACTGGTAAGTTTTTGAAACTTTAGAATATAACGGCAAATGGCATGTTTGACCGACCGACGTCAAACATAATGGCGTGCTAACCAAGCTAGCGCCGTAGATCACTCGTTTATACGAAGTAAAAATCGTGAGCCATGATGAGAGAGCGGGTCCAGAAGAAGTCCTACCATCAGAGCCTGGAGGAGATCAAGGAGAAGATGAAGGAGAAGAGAAACACGCGGCTGGCCAGTGTTTCCGCTCCCCGCAGAGGACGGGCCAGAATGATCAACAAAAGCAGCGGTAAGGACGCGAGCGATCATCCAGCTCAGCAACAGTCATTAACGATTCCAACTTTCCCCACAGTTACCATTACCTTTAGTAGTCAAAACCACGAACCTGATGTAAAGACGAAGTTATAATGAATAATATCGTAACAACCATGTTTTCTTCCAGTGGCTAACTCCAACCACAGCATCCTGAAGGGTGTCCAGCTGAACAACAAGTCGCTGGCCCTGGCCCTGCAAGCTGAGAAGGAGAAAGTGCGGCAGGCTAACGCAGTGATCCTGCAGCTGAAAAGGGAGCAACAGGCCCTGTTCCTTCACCTTCTCTTGCTCAAGAAGAAGCTCAAAGAGCAGGAGAGCCTTTCAGCCAGTGTTTCAGAGGTACACCTAGGGGTGGTCCTTGCTTTAAAAGATTGAGATGTCGGGTGTGACGCTGTTAAATAAAAAAATCCTCTTTGCCCTTTCCTTTAGACTAATCCTCCAAACAGCTTTGTTGAACCCCAGCGGCATGTGAATTTATCAAGGTGACTTTATTAAACAAATATTCATCACATTGATGGCCTCTGCCCTGAGTTTCATGATCTTCAGGGTCTGTTTCCTCTTTATTCCCAGGAGAAAGCGTGCCAACCACTGCCTCGATGAGCCAGTTGACTCCAATCTCTCACCGGTTTGTGCAGGTACACAAACACAAACAAAATACGCACATAGCCATTCTGTAGTAGTCCATGTCAAGATCAGTTAACTTGATGACTGATGAGTATTTTGTATAATATTTTAAGTAATCGATAAACATTCTGCAAAGAAAAGTAATCTTGGACCTATCCATATAACATATTGTAGGCTGTTCTTTATCTTATAGTTATTCAATTATTTCTCTAAAAATTTGCATACTTTTACATGCAAGCAACTTTACTTGTCTCACTGA
>KV751318.1:9390651-9409355 GCA_001698575.1 Mola mola | reverse complement strand
GCGAGTGAACATGCCTCGTTTGTGATGTCGTAGACCACGATGGCAGCCTGTGCTCCTCTGTAATACATGGGCGCCAAACTGTGGTAACGCTCTTGCCCTGCAGTGTCCCAGATTTCAAACTTCACTGTTGTGTCATCTAGACACACTGTCTGGGTGAGAAAGGCAGCTGAAAGGACAAGATAGGGTAAGCCTGAGATAATCGACATCAAAATTAACGGAAACAGGTTAGTACATCACAACTAAGTATTATTAATTTTTTAATTACATGAGACAGTCTGCCTACACAGCAGTATTACATTCCAGTCAAAATGACAGAGACAGATGGTCTGAAAGTTTGTCAGACAATCCAAGTTATACTTAAAGTAAAACTTTTCAATCGGTTTTGCATCATCACCACGAGTTGTCATTAGCAAATAACACCCACTAAGGGCGCACTCACAACAGGCAGTCTCTACCATGCCAAGCACGCTTGACTCACATAGTCCGCCTTGTTTGACTGGTGAGAGATCTCTGTACCATGCTTAAGCACGGTATGTTTCCTTGGCCCTGGCACAGTTGGAAGAAGTGCGCTCATGCACGAGCGCAAGCATGTGTACGCAACGCGGACATCACAATGTAAGCGAACGCCTCCCTTGTCTCCTGCTGTCTCCACAAAAATCAATCGCTGCGTTACATAAACGACAAATCTGAGAATGTGAGCGTGCCGTATCTCAACACAAAGACTCCAAATAAGGCACAAATCTGATAAAGTTGTAGTCACATTCTCTCAACATGATGATGTATATACAAGTATATGGCGCTCGGGCACGATTGCACTAGAGCAGTGTGAGTGTGGGTCAGCTGGGAGTGACAATTGTGCTCAGGCACGGCATGAAACAACTGGCCCAAGTGTGAGTGCGGCCTAAGGATGGGTACATTTACTCGGGTACTTGTTGCTGACACAATTATTTGAGCAAAAACAGACAACACTGACGTACAGTGAAGATATGTGGTGTTAAACCGGCATAGAAATACTAGTTCAAAACCATTACATGCATTAAAATACAAGAAACCAGCATTGACAGACTACAGGAAGTCTCATCACATTTGATACGAGCTCTGTCAGCACACGGCGTTGTGCTGAGACCAAATGCTAACACTTTATGGTACTTTTTACAAGCTGCAAACCCACTGAGAGATGTTATTCTCACAGCCTCTAATCACACAGAACTTCTCCCAAACATTCAACTTGACCTTCAACAATGTTTTATATTATTCTGCAGGTAGCTGACTTGGTGCAGGACTCTAAATCCTTTTGGAACACTGAAAACTCACATTGGTTCCTTACTTTTTCTGCTCTCTCCAAGTTCTCCTCATGCCGTTCCTCCTGATAAAAAAACAAAACCACGCTGGGGGAAAGAGCTGTCTGCTGAGAGACGGCATCAGGAGAGAACGAGCCAAAGTCCAAAGTGAACGTGACGTGATGATTGCAATATAGTCATTTACTGTATCTCATGTGGAGCAAGCCAAAATACATCAAGCGTATTCAATATACCGTCCACACCCTTCTTTAACGTGGCCATACTACAGTACAAAGAATGAAGTCTAACTCATGCTTTTAGTTTGGCTTTCTAAAAATATGTATTTTAAAGTGCTGTCACACTGAAGCACCCAGTTGGTATCTGTCCTGAATCTCACAACTTGAAATTCAGCTAATGCAGACACAAATATACCTGATTGATCCACATCCAACTGGCAGGCTCATGAAACAGCATGGTCTCCTCATGTGAACCTCACCTCCTATTGTGCTTTCCTGGAATTCGTGGAACTGACCCTTGACGAAACGGAGCACTAAGCTGGACTTCCCAACAGCTGACTCTCCCAGCAGCACCAGCTTAAACTGACAGATCTTATTCCCTGCGTTGGGTCCATTGGGTCTCGTAGCACCTCCCCGACTGGCCATGACCGTCACAGATCCCTGGCGTCCTGTGTGCCAAACCTCACTATCAGGACTTCTACTGCAAGAGGCAAGAAAAAAAATAGGTTTACTGAGAATAAGCAATGCACAAGTGTGAAACAGTACCAAAATAAACAAAGCAAATTACCTCAGAGTGAAGTATGTTACATATTTTATGGAAACAAATATCTCAAACAAACCACTGCCTTCAGCTGACTTTTCATTTTCGAGCAGTCAACAGTTACAAAAATAAGCTATTTTTTTCCTTTGTTTTGATATGAAGATCTCTAGACAGCTTTAAATAGAACGCAAACAATATTTGGTTTCCAATATGAAACACTTCTACGGGGAACTACTACCACTATTCTGTGTAACGCTGGAAAAAATGATCAGAAAAAAAACCCCTAAGTGACAGTAATTATTTTGAGTGGGTATTTTTATGCTGGCTTTAAGTCATGGGTAATGTTTAAAGGGCATTAGAATTAGAAATGTAGGCATATAAAAAACTGATGTACTTCTGTTTCAAGATACAGGCAATTTTACTCAAATGTAACACACAACTTTCAACTGTGCAAACAAGTCTAAACCCTGTAAGACCTTCTTACTGGATCGTCTTAATGAGCATGTGATATTGGGCATTTCTAGAATGCTGAGGAATATTGGGAGAAAAGCACGCAAACATTAACACGAACAAGACTACTTAGAATACGGTCATGCAACAAATAACAAATCTAGAGCTTTAACTAATAAACATTTTTATTATTGGCAAATCTGTCAAAACACTCTCAATTTATTTGTTGTCAGAATGTTATGAAAATGTTAAATTCCTGATGTGTTTTGTGTCAAAGATGACTAAAGTAAAGTGTAAAAAGATCTGGACATATTTTCTGGAGTCAAATTTCTCTTAAAAATTAAATTAATGTTTTTGCTGTATATATACTGTATTTGTATTGTATATGGAGATACTCTGATGCTTACTTTCACTATTATGAGTATATTTTGATGGACCTTTTGGGGCTCATCTGTCCTAAATGACAATGCCAATAAAGTCAATTCAATAGAGTGAGTGTGTTCCCATCCTTTCACATGTAAACTGCAAGGTTTACTTTGTCTTATCCCCACATCTTTATTATTCTGCACTTCATAGTTTTGCATATCCAATTTTAAATAAACAACAGGCTTTAACTGAACTTCTAATACAAACCATCCCTTTAGTTACCTTTTGCAACAACAGTAAGAGAAACTGTGCAAAGTGAGGAAAAGTATTTACAATTCATTTTCATTGTAGGAAATAAAAAAGGATCAAGAATATTTCTCATCACAATTTTCCAGAGCCAAATGTGACATCTTTAAATTGCTTCCTTTGTCCAACCCACAATTCAAAACCCAAAGACAGCTGCTACACTTTGTTACCTCAAAGTAGCAACTTACAACAAAAGAGGGCAAAAAATGAGAATCTACTTATTGATTTTGTCTATAAAAGAGACGTGGAATAAGTCACAAATGCTGCCAGATGCTCAGACTGTTTAATCAATCGGCCTTCAAGTTAAAATGAAAGAAATTGTATATTTATTTGCAAAGCCATTTTCGAGTAATTGAAATTTGGCCAGTTCAATTTCCATAAAGAAAGAACTTCAACCATACAAAGACTGAATATTTGTGTTCATTAGCATAATTTCTCCACTGTTCTGTAATAAAAGAGCCTACATGAACGGCATTCAGAAGGAGCCAAAAAAAAAAAAAAGCCCACAAACACATAAAATAACAGCAGCCGAAACAGGCCTTGTCGAGAACCACAGCAGTGTCAAGATTTTTCACCCACCCACAACATTACTCCAACGTGTTATCGCTGCAACAGTGTCCCTAAGGATGCATTCATGCATTTCTTACTAACTTATTTAGCATCGACTAGCTGAATAATTTGTATAAAACAGTTGGCTCTTGTCAGGAGGTAACATGAAATTTTGCGCAAACTTATCGGATCCTTTCCCCAATAGCAAAAGTGACTATTAAGACTCAGGGTATTGTCATTTTCACAGTTGCTTTCAAATGTAATAAATGGCCAGCAATAAATCTAACTTTGCAAAGCATACTAGTCACATTTATAACATTAATACTGTTGTAGATATACTGATTCCCCAGAGAGAAAATGACACTGCAGTCAATTTAGCAAGTGCTGGTTCATGACTGGAGAAGTCATGGAAACGTCAAGAAATCAACATGTTTTATATAATCGCCTGATATATATCAACGGAACAATAGCTTTAGTTTAACAAATGCAGTGATTAAAAAAAAAAAACCTGAAGCAATCATCTACAACATAATACAAGCCTGAGTGTGTAAAGCCTTAACTTAGATTGTAATAAATATTCAAAGGTTTACTGAATTAATAAAGAATAGGGAGGGATTTAGATTTAAAAATGCATTCACACTGAGAAACCACTTGTTTTAGTATTTTCTTAAAATACAAGACAGAGGGGAAAACGCTGCCCCTTTAAATCAAATTAAAAAAAAAAAAAGAAAAAAGAGAGAAAAAAAAACAAGGCCACGAAAGTGATAAATTAGGCCCTCCTCTAGATAATCAGGCCAGGAACATATTCCTCTATTTACCTGTGAAAATTTTACAAAAATTTGCATTAAATGCAAAATAGTAAGCACCGACTACAAACCTGCAAGGAAATTAAGTAACTGCGTTGACGCTGACTCTTGGCAGGGACTGTCAATGCACGCAAAGCACTTAGACATGACTGTCACCAGTCGGCTGTTAACACACTTGTTAGGTGGCTGCAGTTAAGTGTGTTTTGACTTTAGAAGGGGACGCCATTTTCCGAATTGTTTTGGTTGTCTAGCTAGTTCGCTCACCTGCACTTAGCCAACCTCAGTTTTTAGATAGCCAGTTACGTTAGCCTCCAAACAGCTCGAGGAAAGGCACACAGACATATCTTATTCGGTTAATTTACAAAAAAATTAAAAGGGATCCTGATAGGCAAGCAAGCTATTTTTTTGCATTTACGCATCACGTATTTAATCTGAAGTGTTGGTAATGGCACTCAGAGGGGAGTAACCAAACCCTTAATTAACAAACAGCACTGCTAGCTGGCTAGAACTGATCCCATAGCTGTTAGCTATCACAAAGTCAGCTTTAAACATGTCACGGAGGCTACACCAGACGCTTGCTACTTGTCCCACGTTCACAAAGACGGCGAGCAGGAGGCGGTTAAGACGTGACAAAGGCCTCCATTAGCTATCAAACATCACCGACGTTGGCTGGAGGGTGCTAGCGACAGCGCTAGCTAACGTCAGTCCCCGATGACAAGTGAGCAGACGCTAGCGTTAGCCTGGCAGCCAGCTGGAAAACACGAGCTGTCGACCCGCGACAAGGACGCTACCTGAGAGCCAGACGATGTTCGGAACTTTCGACAGCACCGTTGTGGTGTTTACACACGGGGCCCGCGACGCTGTGCTGAAGTGGTGGCGGGGAAGCGAGAAAATAATTTCAACAATCCCGTCACGTCTCCTCCTTTCTTTCTTCTCGCAACTTCCTCTTAGAACCAAAACACAAACAAGCTCTTCCGCCCCCCGTGCCACGTCACACAGCGCGTCTCTCTCCGCCACAGACCGACACTGCGCCGCACTACTAGTCATTTTTATAACAGTATTATATACAATATTATATAATTCAACACAATACAATGACCTGCGACTGTCTTTCATTATTTCATGCTGTTTTAAGTCCTTTATATAACAGAAGACATTAAAGACTTAATGTCTTCAATGTCTTTAACTTTAATGTCTTTAAAAAGTTTTATTTAACGTTATCCGCGCTAGTGATGAAGAAGAAATATACAACTGCTTTATGTGTAATGGATATATTGTGAATTAATATAGCATGCAGAGTAACTATGACAACCACCACTGATGACTACACTAAAAATATAGCTTTTACTGAGGACCTGAATAGGAATAATGAACTATTTTTTTTTTCACCCCAGACTTTTCCATCTATCCATCAGATTTATCAACCATTTCGAAGACATTATTTCACAAGAATACAGCAACAAATAGAACTGAAACATTCATTAAACTGTTTGGCATCTGGAACTTTTTGAGTTATCCTCTTCACAAACAACTAACAAATGCTGGTGAAAAAACACAACCTCCTTGGTGGTAATAATTGGTAATTATGGATAGATAAAATATAAATAAAAATAAAATAACACTACACAGCAAAATCGCGAGTGTTAATTCAACTCCCACAGTGTTAATTTTAACACTTTTTCTGAGTTTATATAGTTCTCACGGATTCCGAGTTAAAATTACACTTTGAACAGTGTTAATATTTTAACTCTTTAATAGTGTTAAATATTTGACACCCTCAGTGTTGTTTTATGACACTACATAAGTGCACTTTTAACTCAAAATTGTGTTATTCCCTTTCACTTTGAGTGTTAATTTCTAACATACATCGTGTTATTTTTTGACACATTAAAGTGTATTTTTTAACTCTAAAATTGTGTTATTTCCTGTGACTAGTGTGTTAATTAACATTCATTGTTTTACATTAAATTAAAAGTGCAATTGTGTGTTTACTAGCCTACATACAACATACAAGCCACCAAATCTGAAAAAAGTCACCTGCAATACAGAAAGTTAACATAAACAGACACTCTCTTACTGTTACATCATAAATTCAAATGTGTTGACTAACAGTGATCAAGTAATAAAATAATTGAAACATTTTATTTTTTTTTTTCATTCAAAAAATAATTAACTTCCTAGCACCATAGTAATTAGCACAAGATCAGCACAACTTAAACATTTACAAAGAAAACAATGGCACAACATATTGGCTCTCATCTCCACCATAAGCACTCAAAAGTAAATCGAAGGGCTTATAAATTACAAGACTGTCTACTTTAATAACATCTTTGTCATTACTTTCAAATACTTTGTAAGCATGAAAATGTTCATTGAAATGGTCAACCAGAAGCTTGTTTACAAGGAAGCAGATAACACTGTTAACAACAATTATTTTTTCTATTCTGCAAAACACAGGCATTTCATGTTCAATCTCACTGCAAATTATTAATCCTGGTCTGTACTCTGTCCCACTGATTGTAACCCAGTTAGTTGCATGGATGTCCTGAGATACAGACTCAACATGCAAAGCTCGAGCCAACACATTGCCATAGTCCTCATTGTCCACATCAATAGATTTCATAGGTCCATACTCGATAGATTTTGAACGTGATGTCTCCCAATGACATGCAATCGACATCTGATGTTTTTTTGCAAGAGATTTTGTGATGTTTTTGAAGTTTTTAAGAGTGTTTTTGAAAACCCTGTGTTTAGCTTCAAACCTCATGCTCCACATGTGTATTAGTGGTCCAATTTTTCGGATACAAGACGGATAGTATATCATAAAGTGATGTTTCGGGATCAGGTTTCTATCAGGATACAGCACTTTAAATAACTCATGATGTTCCATTATCAAATGCTTAAGAAGTACAGTCATGCCAAGTGTAACAGATGGAGAAAATATAATGTTGATTATCTGCAGTAAAAGCAGCAGCAAAAACCAGTTTTGGTTTCCTTCTGGCACAATGTCACCAAAAAGCAGAGGAATGTTTCTAACAAGACAAAGTCTGAATGGAATTGAGCCCTATATTATTGCCACTACTGTCCAAATTAATCCTTGTAGGCCGATTTTTGCGCTCTACATACCCATAGTCAAAGGCATAAATTCTAGACAATAGATCAGGTTTCGACAAAACATTTTCTGAGAGGTATTCCAACAGTAACTTAAGCTCATACTGAGCCGCTCCTTCAAGAATGTCATGCATAATGTCCAAAGAAAAATTATGACAAACATGAAAGAACTGTAGGCTGTTAAGAGTTGAGTTCTTTCTTAAACCAAACACAGATAACTTCTGTGGATCTGACTGCAACTCATTGCAGTGCATTTCAAAAAGTTCCTTTCCACGCAAGATTATCTTGGGGTCATCCTCATTGTAAACATTCTGGGCATCATCTTTTTCTATCAAACATAAACGACAAAAATAACGTCCACTGAAAGATTCTGTAAATCCCAGAATTTCATGCATCCCCAAGTTGTCCCCAGTTATCTGACATATAGTGCCATGGACTTTTTCAGCAGAAAAAGGCAAATCAAGGCCACAACTCTCAAGTGTTTTGATGTCATTTATCAGTGGCTCTAGAATAGGGTCAAAGCCATATTTTTTCAAATCTTCAGTGTGAAACAATGCCACCAAATGAATATTCATCAAGGAAGAGTTAAACTTTGGTGGCAGATTTCTGAGAACAAAATACAGAGCACCTATTTTGTGAACACCACGTTTTGAGCCCAGTGGGTTCGCTGTCTCAAAGTCATCATAGAACAACTGGATTTGTAAAGAATTTTGGTGTTTAGAGAACAATGGATGTGTCTTACAATAACTTCCATCACAAAAGTCTTGGTATCTGTCAGGTCTTGAGATACAAGTTTCCCCAAGCAGTTTACAAATATCATTTTGGCACATGAATTTTATCGTTTCCAAAATTGGTATGTAAACAAATGTATCATTCACTGGGACTTGATCATAAGTACATGTTTGTTTATTTCGCCTTGTATCAAATCTAATTCCTAGAAATTTTTCTACTGGCTCCACAACACCCCATTTCTTGTTGAAATAATTCAACCTTTTACTTTCAGTATTGAAGTTAACAAATGGGTTTTCAAATGTTTCCAGGTCTTTTTCCAATGTAGCTCTTACAGGATTATCTTTAGGCACAGCAGACAGTACTTGCTGCTTAACCCGAGAGTGCAGTCCACTTGCAAGTTCTTCCAAATCACCAACAACTGATGAAACAACACTATTTGCTATGCCACTTCCTTGTAGTTTAGCAATAATTGAAGCACAAATATTTTCTGTAATTTCTTTGTTTCTTTGACCTGATCCATTGTCCTCAAAACACTCAGACTCTGGGTTCTGCATGCCACTTGTTCCAGCAACATCTGAGGTATCTTGGAGCATGTGGACATTAGTTTGAAATGACTCTGGCCTTGCTGCATCTCCACTTTGACAAGAATCACTCTCATGAGAACTAATTAAATGTTTTTTGAAACCTGAATATGTTGAAAACTGACGCCTACAGCGATCTTGTGCACAAACTAACTTAAACCTGGTGCTAGGATAAAAACTGTGATCAAGTCTTAGATGAAAGATCAAGGACTGGCAGAGAACATGCACAGCTTGACAGATGAAACACTTAAACATTTAAAGTACCTTAGTTGAAGACCTTAGCACGAAACTCGCGAACTCTGGGAGACTCATTTGTTGTTGCTACATCAGTGTTGTAAACTGTTGTTTGCACAAAGGTGAAGAGCTGCCCCAGGTACTCATCGTATGGCAGGTTGAACACGTAGTGGGATTTAAACAGTTCATCGAAAGCACCCAATGAGCTAGTGGCTTGGTAGGGGATGAGCTGTTTGTCCACAACAATGTAGAAAGTGTCAATGCTGTTCCTGGTTCGACCAACTGCAAGGATGTATGACTGTCTACCGTCTCTTCTCCGCAGGTGTTCATCCAAGCTGCAGCATGACTAAAAACAGAAGAGCAACATCAACACCTTACACTATGCAGTTTTCAACAGCTCACTTGGGTCTTTACACCAGAAAACTTGTTTTTAAACAAGCCATGACAAACTGTGTGTGTGTGTGCGTGTCTCCCAAAGAAGTCCCTGCTGTTGAGGACTTGTTGGAATTGTAGCCAACATGAAGTTCAGTCCTTTTGTCCTTAAGTCCTTTTGTTTGACTATGCCTTTCCAAGTAATTTCAAATTGAGTTAATACATATAAAATAATGGCTAATTGGATAAAAAAAAAAAAAAAGACATGCATACCTTGTGAAAGTACAACATTTTGCCCACTGCATCACTGGGATCTTTTAAATATAAGTTTTGATAATCTACTTTGTTAAAGTAGTCACTCAAGACAGATACATGAGATCTCAACTGATATTTGTGAAGCAGAAAAATCCTGAACACTGATTACAAGTGATTTTACAATGAGACATACCTTCCTCTGAAATGCTGCTTGGTGTTTTTGTGTATGTGTATGTGTATGTGTTTTTTCATATACTGAATGTGTGCAGGGTGGGACCCATATTCCTCAATTCTATCGTTCTTAGATATTGACTCAGACTTTTTTTTTTTTTAATCCATCAGGCCTTCCATTCATTTTCCAATCTAGAATTTCACAATTTCACTCTGAAGCTGCAGTGGCAGGACTGAACTGTAGTATAACAACAGACCAGGAGGTGGCACTGTAGCTTCATTCATGTCGGGGTTTAGCTGGACGAAGAAGCACAAATATCCGCCCTGTACAGTCGCCATTTCCGGATACGGCAATATCAGCACATTCAATTCCTTATGGAGTTTGTTTTTACCTCTTGATAGTTATTGTGCCGAATGTCGTAATCGGGAAGCCGTAGCAGTTTTTGACCTTCACCAGTTTCGTATCCGGCAGCCCAGACAGACTGAAGAAAGGGTGCGACACCCGGTCATGGAGGATGAGGCAGTGGAGACCCCAGAGGAGCTGTTGGCAAAGCAGCACCGCAAGGAAAAGAAAGATTTGCAAGGTGGCTAACTTAACTAAGTTTTATTTAATACTTTGTATCCATGTCATATCAATTAATGGGGAGAGGCAGAGCAGCTATTTTCTGCCATATATTGTTTATTGTGTAAAGATCCAGTAATGAACAACTGGTTCTATCTCTCTTAAAAGTACCAATAATAATAATCTATGATTCTGCAAATATATGTAATTTCAAGTGACTTGCTTAAATGTCACATCCATCCCTGGCCTACGTGCGCTGGAGGCTTCATTTTTACTCATCATATTTGTGTATGCACAGTATTTGACCAGAATTGGCTTACAGACTATTTGTGATTTGTCTCACACCTGTTAAAATCTGATTTTCAGTCAGCACAGAGAGCATTTACACTAATCCATAATCAAGAATGAGCGAACAGCCATATAATGTCAGACTCTGCCCATAGATTATTCTAGCATACATCTGGAAGGTAGGACCTGTGCATCTGTCTTCACATGATCATGCGCCGCATCTAATTTCTTCAGCTTTTCTAATTGGTGTCCAGCATGATCTGAGAGCTGTGTTTGATACTGAAGCATTGTTTTGTTTACTCCTCTGCTTCATTTTCAGCTAAAATCCAGAGAATGAAAAATGCAGTCCCCAAAAATGATAAGAAGAAGAGGAAACAGTTGACAGAGGAGATCGCCAAACTTGAGGCTGACCTCACTCAGAAACACGATGAGGAGTGTAGGCAACTCAAATCTCCAACTGACACAAAGGTGATTGCATGCATAATTCTCACAGCTCACAGGATTTTACATTAGGTGACATAATTGCTTTAAGAAGATTTGGATGCAGTCGACTCATGGATGCAACATTGAATGAATTGTTCATGTATGTCATTGCAATTCTGACTGTAAGATAAATACATTCGACATCATAACCAAGACTCTGCCTGTTGAATCTCGCAAGGTGGAGGAGATGTTATTTGGAGTGGAGACCATGAAGATGGAGGATGAAGAACAAGAAGAAGTCAAACAGCCTCGTGTAACCAAGGCGCAGAAGAGAAGGGTGAGACAAAAGTGCTGTTTGTTACTACCCACAGAAATGAATATGTTTGAGCACACCTCAGTATAGTAATGTTACTATTATTTATTACATTTCCCATGTACAAGACATTGATAATATCCAAATGTTCAGAATAAATATTAATTTTCACTTAACCTTTACTCTACAATCGGTATTTTAATCAGACAAAAGCATTTCGAGTACAAACTAAATGAGCTCTATTTAAATGATCCTCTCCAGGACAAGAAGGCTGCCCAGGAGAAGGAGAGGGAGATCAGGATAGCAGAGGCTGCGGTGCAAAACCTGCAGGGTGAGAGGCACCAGGAGGGTTTGATTTTGGCTCAGAAACTTGCCCAGCAGCAGCTTCAGATCAAGGAGATCTCCTCCGATGGCCACTGCATGTATCGTGCCATTGAAGACCAGATGGTGCGGCGGTCAGAGGTGAATATTGTCCTGGAATATATTAATATATTTTGGTGTGAATACCCAGTCATTAAGAAAAAGCGTACTGGTAACAGTTTCCAATAAGGGTAACATTAGTTAATGAGTAAATTAGCATTTACTAACAGTTAATTAGTGTACCATGTAATCACTAACAATCCTCATGTTAACTAAGGTACTTATTCATTAGTTTCTAACTATACTGTTGGCATTTGTTAACACAGTAATGCCCATTAATTAACAGTTGAATGATGCAATGCAAAGCATTTGGATACGGACAGCCACCTAACCCTAATGAATCATTTATTAACCTGAATAAACCGTTTATCAATGCTTTTTTTGACTTATTGTAAAGTTGAAAACAGGTATCCCTTAAATGACACATTGGTTTTAAACTTTTAAACTACCATTAGTAAATTATTATTTTGCACATGAATTAACTGTTAGTAATACTCATTACTGCATTAAGTACCGTTAATGTAAAGTGTCACCGTTTTTATATTAAGTTAGTAGACAGATTGTACGTATTCTGTTCTGTTTAATTCTAGCCTGGGTTAATTATGAGTGTTAAAGAACTGCGGTCCCGCACTGCTGAGCACATGAGAAGCCATGCTGATGACTTCCTGCCTTTCCTCATTAACCCCAACACTGGTGACATGTACACAACAGGTAACACACTATGACTGTATTAAAGAATACATTTGGTAACCACAGATGTGACATTTGAGACGGTGAGTCTGTGTGTGTGTGTGTGTGTGTGTGTGTGTGTGTGTGTGTTTTACGTGTGTTTCCAGATGAGTTTGAGAAATACTGCAGTGACATGGAGCACACAGCAGCATGGGGCGGACAGCTAGAAGTAAGTTGTTCAGGTTTTTTTGTCACAGATACACTTTGGCGGTTGATCCTTCTTCTACTTCTCAGCAGTCGTTTTCATTCTTATTTCTCTCAGCTGCGAGCTTTGACCCAAGCTCTTCATGTGCCAATAGAGGTGATCCAGGCAAACTCCGCAACTATAAAAATCGGGGAGGAATTTGATAGCGAACCCATCACTCTTGTGTATGTTACACATATATCGATATGTATGTTAGGCATTGAAGTTGTTGTAGCACAATCAGTACCATATATGAGGTGAGGTTAAAAAGTTAATAACAGGATCAATTAAATTTTAAATGCGTCATTTTGTCCTTGGTTGCAGTTATATGCATCATGCTTTTGGACTAGGAGAGCACTACAACTCTGTGGAGCGGCTAAAGGACCCAGCCAATGCAGAGGACAGCTGAGAGACTGCTCACTCTTGGTGTGACCTCAACCAGCGTGTGTGTGTTCAAGCTACTCGCACCAGGGGCTCCTGACTATAAGTGGATTTGGACCATCACCTACTGAAGACGATGTTAAAATAAGATTAACAAAAAGTGTTGCATTAAATGCAGAAATTAGGCTTTTCTGCGTAGATGTCAAAAAATAATGACAGGTAGAGTGAAGTCTAATCTAAAACTGTCATCATGTTGACTGAAGAACAGAACACGTTAATGATTTCACACTGGACTTGTCTTGTCTGTCTCAGTGAACCTTCTCCCCTCATCCGTATGGAGAAGCCCTGATGTAACATGTTAACTGAGTCCAGGATGGAAGAACTCATTCTGTGTCACTTTATCAAACATCAGCACTCAGCGATGAACTTCTGCAGTGTTGGAATGAATTGAATGTTTGAACTTGTAAATCATATCAGTATCATACATAAACACATACAACACCCATGAAGGAAGTAATTGTTTTATTTTTTTAATATTTCTGTTCTCATCCTGAGAATAATAAAGATGGAAGCACCAGGAAGTGCCCATTTCACTCTCTGTTGTGTGACAGTTTAGTGACAGTTATCCTAAAAGTTACGCAAGTCAAATTGTTTAAGTCATTAAAACATTTATCTCATGCCTGTGTATATGTACATATATGATCAAACATGAAGAGCCTTGTATTTTGTCATTGTTACATGAAATTAGTTGTCAGTGGTGGAAAATAACCAAGCACATTTATTTATTCAAATCCTAGTGTACTTCCCATTGTAATTCATTATTTAAACATCCATCCCAAGTTATCCCAGCATCGTAGGATTGAAGGTGTGATCATGAACGTTGTCAGTGGTTATGCCCCACAAGTTGAGAGATGGGAGAGAAAGAGAAATTCTGGAGCAAGTTAGATGAAGTGATATAGAGTATTCCCAGGGCGGAGAGAGAAATGGGATCGTGAGAGAACCGAATAGAGTTGACAGGAATACAAGGAGATGCAACGAAAGGTGAAGAGGGAGGAGGCAAAGGCTAAACAAAAGGCGTATGATGAGGTGTATGAGAGTGAGAGAACTGCATCAAGGATTGACCCCAAGCCCCTTCTTGTTTGCTACGGTGATGGACAGACTGACAGATGAGGCCAGGCAGGAATCTCCGTGGACGATAATGTTTAGATGACATTGTGACCTGTAGTGAGAGCTGGGAGCAGGTGGAAGGAAGCAGAGTGCAAGTCAGTCATAGCGAGACTGAATACACGTGTGTGAATGAAAAAGGTACATGAGTTACAAGTGCTTGGGGTCAACTGTTCAGAGCAACGGGGAGTGTGGTAAAGAGAGGAAGAAGCGAGTGCAGGCAGGGTGGAGTGGGTGGAGAAAAGTGTCAGGAATGATCTGTGACGAGAGTAGCATCAAAAGTGAAAGGAAAGGTTTACCAGAGGGTCGTGAAACCAGCAATGCTGTTTGGTTTGCAGACGGTGGCACTGAGCAAAAGACAGAAGGCAGAACTGGAGGTGGCGGTGCTGAGTTAAAGATGTTGAGATTCTCTTTTGGAGTGACGAGGATGGACAGGATCAGGAATGAGCACATCAGAGGGACAGAACAGGTAGGATGTTTTGGAGACAAAGTTAGAGAGGCCAGATTGAGATGGTTTGGACATGTGCAGAGGAAGGACAGTGAATATATTGGTAGAGGGATGCTCAAGATGGAGGCAAAGAGGAAAACCAAAGAGGAGATTCATGTATGTGGTGAGAGAGGATATGCCAATAGTCTTCAGTCCTTCAATTGAAGGCATCTGGACTTCTTTTTGGTTTTGAAGACACCTTCAACGGAAACACTTAAGACTACCTCAACCTGGATGACTGAGAACCTACACAAACAGATATGCAGATAGTTTGTGTGACAAAAGAAGATGCAGAAGACAGGGAGACATGGAGGAGGATGATTCACTTTGGAGACTCCTATAAAAAGCTAGGTAAAGCTGAAAGAGGAAGACATTTTCAACTTAACAATAGGGGTCACAAGGATCGTTAATATATGATTAATTCAGGTTAATAAATGCTTAATTAGGGGTAGAGTTAGGTTGTCATCTGTGTCCAAATGCTTCTGATTGTATTATTTAACCATCAGTTAATGGGTATTACTATATTAACTAATGTTAACAATAGTATGGTTAGTTAACAGGAGGCATATTACTAAGTGATTACATGAAACAATAATAAACTGTTTGTAAATGCTTATTGGTTCAGTTGTTAATGTTAATTAATTAATTACATTCATCTATCACTGTGAATTAATTTATTACATTAATTTATTAACGTTAATTAATTAAATGCATTAATTAATGTACCCTTATTGTACAGTTATACCAACATTTAGTATTTTGAGGTATTTCTAATCTCCGATCAACAAATACTACACAGGAAAAAGTAACCTATTACAAATAGATTATGATATATATGTTTTATAGAAATAATAATACAGTCCCTTCTGACAGTTACCCAATGTTATACTATATTTACTTCTTTTAAAATATTATTAAATTTAAAGTTCCATGAAAATGATTCTCCTGTGAGATTTACAAAATTGGAGTAACTCTACATACTTACGTTCAACACCATTGGAAATATTTCTGCAGCGAGGGAATGTGAACATACTCTGCTATACTCAGCTGTCACTACTAGAGGCCACTAATACCCCACTCAAATCATGATTGCTGGCCAGAAAGCGTCTTATCACCATGGAAACCCGTAGCCTACGTCAGTGATCTTGGTTTTGCCGCTGAGAGTTTTGTATGCTTAGGGTATTTCTGTAAATCTAAGTTCAAAGGAAATGAAGGAAGTTCCTGTGTGTGTTTCCAGACTGACAAACTTGTCAGTTCTGCTGATGAACAACAACTCCATCATCTCTTATCTCTCAAGAAGGCAGCCTCTGCTTGATGGGAAAATCTGGAGCATTTCCAAGATAACTCCTTAAATGTGTTATACACCGCACAGATTTGTGATTAAATATTTTTCTGCATGCCCTTCCTGCAAGCCGGCTGAGCTGAATTTGGGAAATATAACCTTGAAGGAGCTTCCTGCTGTTCTGGGCCATCTGGAGACCTTGAAGAAGCTCTGTCTGTTCAGCAACCAAATTACAATCATGCTGCCTGAGGTGATAGGTAGATCCTCGCTGTTATGCATGATTAGTATCTTGGAAGATTTGAATTCTTTTTAAAAACAGCTGAATATTAAACCCTTTTTATTGCAATTTGTGTTTTACATGTGGTTTAAAAAGCTTTTTGTGCTCAATCTGAACCATAACCAAATTCAACAACTTCCAACAAAGATTAAAAGGTACTGGTATCTCCAAACCTGGGAATCGGGCATGGACCAAACTCCAAATTTTAAATACAATTGTGTCCAAATGTATTTTGAAAATGACACAGTTTTTAGCATTTCGCCTCTATATACCACCAGAATGGATCTGAAATGTAAACTTATTCCGTACTGTGGCACTTAAAGAGTATAGGTTAATAAATACCAGAGTTCTCCTTTAGGATTATGTATTATTTATGTTAGCCAGACAAATATGTTTACCTTTATACAATTTACTAACATCTCTTAAGAAGAGTTTTGAATACTTCACCTGTAGTGGTGTATATTCATGCTGCTGTATTGTTATATTTAATAAGTAAAGGATTTAAATTCTTCTTGTGCGGCTGATATAGAGTTCTGATTTCCAGTGTGACAAGTTTTCACCCTTCAGAGTCCCACGGGTGCCATTTGAGTCAGTGGTCACGAGGTGGCATCAGGTGACCATGGAAAACTGTCCATCCCATAACATGTGGTTATTTTAGCCTGTATTAATACTTAATGCAGGCTACAAATGACACCCTATAGTGTTTTTTTTTTAATTCTGGGTGCCAAGACTAGCTTTAAAAGAAGAACAATAATGGAAGAAACAAAGCAACAGCTGGGTACCAGGTCTTCTTCTTACACAAAATATTTATTGGTAATTGTATGAAAATGCTCTCCTGTCCTTGGTTGGTCATGTAAGGTTTGCCAGAGGCTATATAACTGCCAGCTCTTTAGATATTTTTAACCATTTTTTTCCCAATATAGAGCCTCAATTGTGCCTTAACCATTACAGTAAAATTTCATTTAACGTTACTCTATTTTGTATTCTGTCAGGTGTTTCTATTCTTTTGTGCAGCCCGTTCACTTAAACACAGGTAGGCTTAATAATGGAGACACCTTTCTCTCTGAGTTGCATCATAAAAGCAAAATGATCAACACGTCAAATGGGATGGAATAGAAACTGAACATTTTAAGTTGCTGTCCACACCTCCATTAGCTTGCTAGCTCCTTCACTAGCTGCTGCGGCCGCTGCTGCGTGTGTCCGCTGACTCGGAGGCTCATGCATAAAGCATCAGGTTTAATTGCAAACCCAGAAGCTAATGACTTTGGACTGGTTAACAGCAGGGGAGCCATACATCTCGAGCAAACTGAATGAAAAATCAGCTCAGAGGAGGGAAAAAAAAGCAGTCTTGCTGCTAATTGATGAATAATTGAAGCGGCGAGCTACAGGGCATAATTGTGACATTTTGTTTCAATCAATTTCCAAGTGGTGTGGGCGAAAGTGCACTTAAAGGGGAAAGGCAATGACAAAGAATGAGAGAGAAAGGGAGAGGGAGAGGGAGGGAAGGGTTGCTGATGGAAATGGACATTGGGTCTTCAGTCATGGCACTGACATTTACTGGGGCTAAAGAGCAGATTCGTCCCAAAACAAAGTGCCTTTCTCTCCACATCTCTCACAGTAGGTTTTCTGTCAGTCTGCTGTTAGGCTACCGAGGGGTCACTTTTATTATAGCCCCCAGCCAATGGATCTGTGTCCTTTAAAAGGCCTTCTTGTGTTCGCTGTCACTTGCCTTGTTTGTAGAGAGTAAATTAAAGTGTGACCTACTAAACAAAAGTAAGACTGCCATCTGTGTACGCAGATGTTTGTGTTTTTCAGCAGAGCCTGAATTCCTTTTCCAGTCAGCTCGGTTAGTTTACTATCACTACGAGGTCCAAGTCTGTCAGCGCGGTGGAAGTAAATTACATTGGTGGTATGTCACCTTTCGATTAACATTTTCTGTAGCCATTTTTACCAGTTCCCATTGGTGAGTTTTGGTGCTGGTGGCTAGTCGTCCTTTTGTATTCCTCCAGATACACAAAACTTCTGGTGGATTATAAATACACATCACTTCACAGGGGAATTTTACTTGGTTATATTTCTGCATATTGCTCTCCTGCCTCCGGCTTTGGAAGAGAGCCGCATGTTCACACATTTACATCCAAACTTTATAAAGACTTAATGATCATCACTGTGATTACACACACCCTTTTTGGCTCTCGGGCTGA
>KV751318.1:9378915-9390552 GCA_001698575.1 Mola mola | reverse complement strand
AATGGAAAGTCGTAAGGGTTGTATATGAACATGGCTGATAAATAGGTCATTCATTCTGCTTGCACCGTGCTAATGGGTGAAGGGCCAGCAGGACGGGCCTCTTTGTAGACGACAGATGTTGGGTCCTGATGGGTGGAGCAGCACTAGCTCAGCGGCCTTAGGACTTGTCTGTCAGCCGCTCTGGTGTCCGGTGTCAGGCTTTAAGCTTTTTAAGCCTTTCCAACGCGCCTCACAAAAGCAAAACACAGCCGGTCCACCTACTCTGCACTGCTGACACTTCATCAAGATCAACTTTGTTTTCATCATCTCACAAGACATAGTCCCACCCCCTCGCACGGGCACTGGCACATACTTCTTCCGAATCACCGAGCTGTCCCTCATGATTGCCATATCCACAGGGCTCCCGTGTTCCTGCGCAGAATAATTCTTTAAAACCGCTCGCAACTTGATTGACACCTATGGAAATGAGGAGGCTGCATCCTCAAAGGAGACACCATACGGATGAGAGCAGCACACCGATGAGAGGCATCTACAAAAGGCACTTGTAAATTTCTGACATGCCTAGCATATGTTAATGAGCCATTCTCTCGCTCTGATATAATTACTACGAGGGGATATTGCCTTTGGTGGAAATATCTGTTTCGTATGGCGCGGCCACCTTATGGGGGTAAAGAGGAAAGGATGATAAAGTAGTGGGCACATAAATTCTCATTTACTATGCTGGGAGGTAAAGGGAGAGATGTTGGCAAATTGGCTCAGGATGAGGTATTGGGGAGAAGCCACCTGGGGTTCATTACATACCGTCTTTGTTAAAATGCTTTCTGCAGTCTTGTATCATTTGTTAGGGGGTATTTAGCCTGTCTTGTCATTTGGCGCACTTACTTAGGTGGGCTAAAAACAGCCTCTATTGTAACTGAGATGACACGCAGATTTTATACTCTGTGTATCCTAAAGTCTCAGTATTTATTATGGTTTAATTAATCATTTGCATGCTTATCAGGCATTGTTTGTGAACATGATAGCGTTATCTTAAACGAGCGGGAGCAACTGGTTCCTCACTTGGTCATTTTCAGGGATCCATCAAAGCCGTGACTGCGATCCTCATCTGAGAAGAGTGATTTGACACCAGGCTCGCCCTGATTTCTCCTCTTCTGTCCTGCCTTGGGCAACAGCAGAGGTTCTATTAAAATGAGTCGCATTGATTGCTAAATTAGTGGCCTTGTGACTGGAATGTGGGGGGGCAGCCCCTCAATAGTGAGCGGTCTGCCAGTGTCATAGCCAGGAGTGCGCACCACTCCAATCAGTAGATTCTATTGCTGTGCATCGCTGCCCATGACGCCTCTTGGTATCGAGCCGCTGGCAGAGTACTCGGGTATTGTCTGCTAGACGACTGCACAATCAATCCTGTGGGGTTGCTCCTGCCTGTGGGCAGTAGGGGGCAGTGTGATTCTCTCCTGGCTCTGGAGCAGATGAGGAGAGAGATGCACTGATGCACAACATACTGAAGATATGCCTGGTGAATCCAGGCGATAGAACAGCTAATAAAAGCCAGAACAATGAGCCTTTATTGGAATTCGAAGCTTGATTAAAATCTAAGCATCAAATCTGAGCATTTTAACTCATGTGTGACTCTTAAATTGAAAAAGTGGGAGCAAATATGAGAACGGGTTAAAGTTTGCTTGTGCGCATTGATGCTTATCAGTGGGAAAAGGCGGCCAAGGTGCCAGGTGTACAGAACAATAACTGCACTATCCTGCCATCAGAATCAGCACAATTCAACAAAGGAGCATCTTTGATGTTGAAGGTGGGAAAACAATAACTTAGAGAGTTGGATCGGAAGTACATTAGAATATAAAAAGATGCTCTGAAATGAAGCCGCCAAGACATACCAGTCTAATAAGCTTCCTCCCAGTTGTTTTGCATCACAATATAACATATGCATACCAGTTGCAATACAAGCAAGTAAACTGCCTGTCCTTTGAGGTTCTAAGGAAGCGATGCCTTTACTGAGTCATTCCTCATTAGGGGAGTTTTTCCAGACTTGCGCTTGGCCGTCAGGCCAACAACCTCTCTCTGGCAGTTCTGGGTCAGCCTCAACCACGCTGCAAAAACACCATTACCACGCTCCATTTGATGCAGAAATAAGACAAAAACACTGCCGGGACTTCAAAAGAACAAATACATCTTTAATCTTGAGTGTCTGCGAGTCTCTTCAAAAGTTTCTTTGGGTTTGGTTATGACAGGGAGTGTGGAGAGGGACGAGGATTCTGCGTTTCTGTTTGTTTGGAAGACGGCGGCTATTTATGTATCTGGGGGAGCGGAACTGATGCAGAAACTGAGCTGAAAGAGATGTAGATGCTGCATTATATCTTTTGATGTCAGAAAGCTCACTCTGAAGGATGCCATGTCACATTTTTTTACGTGTGCTTTGATGCTTTCATTTCCCCCAAATGGTTCCTTATTGTGTGACGTTAATCTATATCATGCAGAGGTTTTGCTATTACTCCCAACTTCTCAATTAGAAAATGCATATCCTCTGACTCACGTACACGAGTATTTCACACTCTCTCAAACCTTTAAATGATTCACTATTCAACACAATCTGGCACATAAACTCAGCCTGTCAGTTGCGCAGAGGTGAGCCTGCTGTATTGACCCTGTGAAGGCTTTCAGTTTCAGCTCCGCTCCATCATTGACGTGATTGATGGCCTGCAATCGCAAAACCTAGTTTGAGGTCATGTGATGGCCACTGGAGCGGCAGGCGGGTGGGACACCAGGTAGTAGCATCTGGTCTCAGGGTTTTTCTAGAGCACACACTGCCTGTGGCGCTGCAGGCCTGGCTGGCTGAACATCTGTCTGCGATGTGCAGGCCGGCTGGACGAGCAGACCCGCAATCCAACCACCCAGCCAAAGGAACATCCCGTGCAAGCGAATGTCCTTCAGGAATATGTTGGGTAATATCTCAATCGGACTCATTTTCATCAGTGATATCACTTTTTTCCCTCCAACATCGCACAGTTCACAGAGTGGTTGCTGTCTCAAAACTGAAACTAAAATATGCCAGGCGAGTTTCGACCACCTATTTCTAATTTGTGACAATCGTTTCACATAAAGCGGAACATGGAAAAGGTATATGTTTTAATACTCAGCCGTACTTTTGCCCTAGCAAATATTTTTTGGATTTTCTTTTTCCGGCATCTTTGGTCTTTGTAAACAGAAACAAGAATAAATTTCTTCAGCTCAATGACACAGACACAAACAAACGCAAATAGTCTAACAATAGCCAGCACCATGCTAACAGCTTTGAGAGCAGGCAGCACGGTCACAACAAATGATAACTGTCTGACATTTGGCTGGTGTCTTATTTAACATGTTAATATTTTCATGTGTTTATTTAACCAAAGCATTGGACTCATAAAAATGTTAGAAGCTGCTGCTGGAGGAAAAATGAGATCCTGCTTTGGCTTTTAAGTAAACCCTTAAAAAGTCACTTCTGTTTTCTAAAATTACATATTCAGATATATTTAATGAAAAATGTGTTTGCTGGAGTCAGCCTGCTCTTTTCGTCCACTTTGAAACTACTCTACTATATTTGCTGCACAGTGTCTACTTCTAACATTGGAGTAATTCAGCCATACATGTTTGAACCAGGCACAAATCCCCACGAAGAAGAAGAGGAGGAGCTATTTGTACAAGGTCAGATCCTATGACAGACAGATCCAAAATTAAAGTGAAAGCCGCCCTCAGCTCACTCCACATGTTTAAAACACTACCGCCTGAACTCCCTGTCCGTGTTTTTGTATGTATAGTTAAAATTCATAGATAAGAACAGCATAAGTAGGAAAAGTTCAGCATTTCCGTGTTCAAATTGGCAAGGACCTGCTGAGATTCAGGAGGCAGTAATTGTAACCTTGCCAGGATAATTGCAGAAACTTTGCAGCCACTGTTGTGTCGATCAAGCATTCATCCACTGTCGTGAAGAAGGGTAAACATTCAAAGATGACTACGAGAGATTTAAATTTGTCAAAAGACAACTGTTCCAAAACTTTTCTGTTTGAGACATTGATTTTCAATTTTCAATGGGTTCATGTTGAATTTATTGATAAAAAGTATTAGTGGCCTCAAGATAAACTACCATTTAATATCATAGCAATGACTTTACAGTCACATTTGTGGCTTTTTTGTAAGTGCCTTTGTAAGAGCTGGATCATTTTAAACACCTGAGTAATGTCAAAATGTTTGAGAAGGACAGAAGCTCCGTAGCGACACATCACTTCAGACCAGCAGAAAAGAGCAGCGTGACGCACTATGCCCTCTCGGCCCCTTCCAGTCCAGCGCTGCCGACAACAGATGGCCGTCTCTCCCTCAATGCTGTGCGGTCGCAGATGCCAACAGAAGAGGTGACAAACACTCTGCAGGTGTCTGTCCCCCCGCGTCCGCCGGCCTGCCATTGTGCATGTGCGACAGGGGACAAAGAGCATCTTTCTTGCCGGGAGAGAAGAGTGTAATTGATCGCAGAGGACGACCTGCAGGAAGGAAGTGCCATCATATGCTAGATGGAAGAGTTGGCACATACCGGTGCAAACTGTCGGGGCAGATGCAGCTGAAGCCAGCATTACTTTTTATGAAATATGCCAAAAGTCTCAAATGATGAGTGGAGCATTGTTTGACTGTATTTGAATATTTTGCTCAGTTATGTTATCTGACCCCCTAAAAACATCACATGCACATCCATAGGAGTACAAAGCACCCATATCCTGTATCAGGGCATTATTTCATGCTGCAGTTTGGGCCCACTTTTGGCTGCACTCTGCAATCTGTTCCCTCTCCCTGTGTGCTGGCCAGGCCAGGTGCGCCGGTTGGCATGGGCTAGCAGAGCCAGGTGAACAAGCTGCTGGCCAGGTTCCCTCCAGAGGTTCACTATGCTGACCAGATACCAGATGGCTGCGGAGCACCAGCCGGCAGGCAAGAACACCCACACACACACACACACACACACACACACACACACACACAGTTACTCAAGCGGACTTTGTTGCACATACATGTGATGTCTTGCGCCATAAATAAGAGCATCAGGAGACGTTGCAACCCTCCAGTGAGTTTCGAATTGAGATGCTTAATAAGTTTTTGCAGTACGTCTCTCCCAGTAGCAGAGGCTTTAACTCATGCGCAGCGCAGTGTTATACAGCTCACTCCAACTCTGAACTCACATAGATGTCACAGAGTCTAAAGCTGGACCAGATCAGAGTTTATGGCACTTCAGTTGTGCTTTGTAAAAACATCCTTGCATGGGAGTAGAATCATTCAAACTTTTTATTTGTTAAAGAGATCATCTAAACGAAGGGGTTAGACACTTCTTTTCGATTATGGGTCTATTGACAATAACGTTTTTAGAGTATAATCGTATTGTTGTCCTTGAAACGTGATCCAGTTGGGACAGAGGATTTCTTCATTCAGGATCTGCTGCACTTTTCAAGTTTGTTGAGCAGGTGTGATGAGTGAAAGTGGCAAGAGGGGAACCTTAAATTTAACCACTCTCAAGCCATAAGTGTGATTGCTGAACTCCAAACATTTTGCATGTAAAGGCAGAGTATTTGCATACTATTAGTCCATTATAGCTAACCTCGTGGCCCCTCTGTTTCCTCTCAGCCACCCACGCCGATAATAGACTGCTTTGGATTCAGGGGTTATCCGAAGCTGTCTTTGAATCCCAGCCCAAACTCGATTAGCCTGATTCTTTGGGTTTGGCTTGATACAGGATTTAAAGGATTTTCTGGCACAATTTAGGTCAGGTTTCATTTTATTCACCATTTCCCCCAAAATGAAAGCACATTTGTGTATTAATTCTAAATTTATTAAACACATATTTTGAAGCCACCCTACTTTTTTTTTTTTTGTTTGTTTGACCACAGTGTGAGCGCTCTGTACCGTGCTCCAGCACAGTACACTTCCTTGGCTCTGGCCCAGTTGGAAGAGGTGTGCTTCAACATGGTATGGCTGCTTTCTGTAGGATGATGTAGGCACGCTTGGGTGCATTGTGACCGCAGGCTACGGGGGACAATGGTGCTTCTGCAGCGTACCAAACAAGTGAGCTAAATGTGAGTGCGCCCATAAACAAAAATTATCCCGGTCTACACAAGCGTTTTTAGGTCATTTTTTAGGAGACGTCATGGCTAATTATACCTAATCAGTTAGGGAACGTGGATGTCTGCATCAGTGCTTCCAAACTTGAAACCAAGCAAATTGAAACAGGCAGCGTTTTTAAATGTCCGGAGCAGTGTGGACGTTAGATACTGAGTTACACATTAGCAGCACCGGGGATGTGGCCTCAATGATTTTCACAGAATTCTTGTTGTAATTCACGATGTTTGTTACTAATATTCAACTCTTGCCTGTGATTGGCCATATTAGGAGCAGCATAACAAATGGCGTGTCAGTAATAATAAGGTCATTGTAGAATAATTTAAATAAATAGTCAGTGGCTGGATGTATTAGTTTGGTTCTAACTTTGCACTATGGTGAGTTATTTCAGGTCTGACTTTTGAAAATTACATTCTCATAGGTGCGGCCGCCTGCATGCATTAACACAGGGCTACTCACAACCTCAAGTATTATACTGTACTAGTAGGCGGATGTAACCTAATGCATACACGCAAGCATGCATATCCAGCCCCCATGCAGAAACACTGATGGTTTCTTCCACATTAACTGATGCTTCATTAATCAAAATTGTGGGCCTGGTCAGGAGAAGAAGGATCAGCCATCTGTAAATATTTATCCAGCATCTATATAATTAAACAGAGCCCATGCATCATGTCAGGCATACATGTCTGATGATGCTGGCTCATACACGCCTTACTGAATAATACAGAGCGGAACAGCTTGGTCAAACATTTACTGTCAATCAGAGAGACCGAGAGAGAGAGAGAGAGAGGACGGATGAGTCCAACATGTTTGAATTGTAAAGGATGGACTTAAGGGTTGGAAGTCATTTGACTGAAAAAAAAAAACATCACAAGAAGTTGCAGATAGAAAAGAATGGTTAAAAAAAAAAGGAGCGAGGACAGATGAATCCAAGAAGAAGAAAGACACAGAGACATGACGTAGAGTGGAAAGGTCTGATGGAGGAAATAGTTTCATGATGGTCTGTCACTGGTTATTTGACCTAATAAATTCCAGCACTGACGAGGGCAGATGAGTTCAAACCAGGATTCACAGGGATCTAATCCAGCTCATACTTTAGATATTACAATGTGGAGGAAAGTTGAGTTTTGCACTCATGTGAGCTTAAGTGTTGGTAAAGTCACGAGAGCAGCCGGCCTACACTGAGTGGGTGTGCGTAGGAGCCAGAGGAGCAAAGGATCACGAAGTTTGACTTGGCAGGGATCTGTTGTAACTCTGATTGCAACCAAGCTGAGCAGCTGGAGGAGGTGTGGAGTCAGAGTCACAGTTGGACACATTTGGCTCCTTTATTAAATCTTTTCCAATGTTTTAAATGTTTAGTTGCTAAATGGTTCCTTTAACTTTTGCTTTGGTCTAATTATTCTGTGAAATTGAGCCCTCTGATAAATTATGTTCAGCCACACACGAGCACACATCAAAAACTGGGTCACTTATCTTCCATAAATATTTACAAACTGGACTTTCACAGTGCTAAAAGTGTCGTTGACTCTGTAGATTCAACAATGTAGTAACAGCTGGTGTTTTTTTATTGGCAACAAAAAAACAGAAAATACATTTAATACATTACACGTGTTTTACTAATAGCCATTTACAAATAAATACTATATAGCTAGTCAATATCCAGGCTGAAGTCTACTTTAGCTTTAACTCCAGTTTGTGTCTGTATGTGTAAGTGTCTCTTTCTGCTATATATGTGTGTGCAGTTATTAGTATGTGGGTTGTGTCTGGACCTCAATCCACATGGGAGCTGCCATTTCCGATCTGAGAGATTTCACACGGATACAGAACAACATTGCAGCCTCTCCTGGTCTCCTGACAACCAGCCCCAGACAATCTTCATCCATCTTCCCTCCCGCTCACACCAATCAAAGGTGTGTCGTGGGAAAGCAAAGAAGTCCCATGTTCATTTCAACAAAATATCTCAGCCGACCTGCAATGCAAAACTGTAAATGTGACATTTGGAATAAAAAATTGATTTCACAAACAAATCATTCACCAATAAATAGCTTTAAATCAAGATGATGGCTTGATGTGCCTGTGGAGTTTCTATCACAATTAATTCATTTTATATTATCCACAGGGTAGACCTCACGGGGTGCTTCACCATAAATATTCCATTGGCTCTGTCATTCTTTTTTTTATCAACTTTTGTAAAATTATCAATGTGAAGCACTTTTTTTTGACAATCATGACAAGCGTTGATTAAATAGCACACCGGAGAAATACTAAGAAGTCACACTTTGTCTTCAGAACAGCAGAGACTTAAAAAAAAAGTTACAGGTGACTTTTTTGACTTTTAGTGGAGTTTGAGATGGAGAGAGAGAGCGAGAGAAAGAGTCAGAAGTCATTGTAGTGCTTTGTTATGCAAGCAACTGGACTCAAGTAAACTCTGGAGCAGACCGATTCATTTTTGTTGTGACGCTCGTCCGCACCAATCACAGAAAACCTACCATTTCGCACATCATTTCCTGTTTACTTCCAGTTAATTCTTCATAATAACAATAAACTTTATTTGCATAGCGCCTTTCATACAAGAAAAGCAGCTTTTGTTGGAGAAAGCCGTCTTCTGGTACCGTAGTCTAATTGTAGAATGCCTTTCATAAAGCACATGTAGTATTGAATAATAGATGCTGTCTGACTATCATTCATATGCTCCAGAGTCAGACCAACATGAAAATAATCCCATGATCCTCCATGATCTACAGGAGAAAACTCGAGGGCTGTTACCTTTTTATCCGACGGTCTGACCTATCACTGTTTCTGTGCACATGACAGTGTATTATTTTTTTTGCGTCTGGTGGCCTAATGGGAGGAGGACTATTAGGTGTGAACACTACCTGTGGTATATTTTGTTTCATATGATAGTTGTTGTAGTGAGCTGTACTTGTCTTCACATACTGGATATCTGAAACATTTTGAGTTTGCCCAGCATGCAAATCCAAAATATCTAGACGTCAACCAGGAACTTTGCTCAGGATTTTACCTCAGGTTTCGCGAAAATGCTGTTTATCTCTTCTTCCTTCCTAACAAGGATCCTTTTGGCAGCTGATTCTCAAGATTTTGGTCAAGATTAGGCTCAATATGTCAAGTTGGAAGTCTGAGAAAGATGTTGAAAGATTTTGGGTTATGCTTTTCATTCAGCTGCTCAGACTTTCTGCGCCCTTGTCTTAGCTTGGAAGGGAACGCTGAAAGAAAAAACATTCCAGATTTTTGGACATTTTGTGGGCCAAATTATGATTTCGAAATGGCTCTCCTAAACAAGTTTTATTTGATAATATAGAAACATTAAATGCACAATATGGAAATTGTAATCTCAGCTGGAATTGAGTAGGATACATTATCTTATCTGCCTTCAGACATTGTTATATTGTCAAAAAAAGATAAATATGGGACCTCGGATCGTTAATGACCATATGCTTTTTTTTTTTTAAACCAGTGACCCGACAACTGCTACATGATGTCTGTTTTCCTTCATGCTTTGATGAACACAACCAGGCCATGATGTCTGAACAGAAGTATTTTAGTATTTTTCTGATGTTTTGAGCACCACAAGACAAGAGTAATCTAGCTCTGGCTATTATATTTGAGGAAAAGCAGAAATCTCTATTGTCAATATCCCCAAAACTGTGGAACACAGACAGGGAAAAAATATCGTCTTGATTCTGAGGACAACTCTTCCTGTTGTTCCTATCCCATGTTTTTGCAAAAATTTGCAAAAGTATTGATGAGATCTTACAGACCTTAAAGGTAAAACCAAACAATTTTGGTTCAGCCATCCTGCCGACACACAGCCAGTCGGTGAATTCTGATTTCTTTGCACGCATTTGTTACATTTGTTAAGAATTAGATACCACCATTTAATCCACGACCAGAATAGCAGCACCAAGAGTTTACCTTTATCTATCATAACATGATTATTATTTCAACCCCTTTGCTTCTTGAAAGTAGCAAACCCCATCCACACACACACACACAAACACACGCACTTTACATGCCCCTCAGAGAGATGGATGGCAGGCATTCCCGTCCAATTCTAAGGCCAGCATCCAGGTGCACAACAGCTGGGGAAGCCGGGGGGGATGGTACTGGATGAGGGGGGAACAAGGAAGACAGAGGACCAGGGATGAATGGATGGAAGCGGGGCCAGGGGACGTAAAGGATGCTCAAGAATGAGCTATAAATTCTCTCCAGGAATACTCTGGGTGCTTGTGGCAAGGAGTGATGGCAAGGCCCCTTTTGTCTGGCACACTTGGTTACAGTTTTTGTAATTTCAGTATGAGCCGTGTTCTTTGTCCTCCCCTGATAAGCAGGTCTTGAGAAAAGATATTGTGACAGTTGTTTAAAGAAAGAATTAAAAAGTGTGTTGAGACTGAGAGAGGAGTGTTGAGGTTCGTGCTGATTTATGACCCTGCTTTGGTGCTTCATTTGCAATTTTGATAGATACATCACACACACGTCGTAGGTTCTATATTCTCTAAATGTGGCGAGTCACAGTCATCAGTCACTTTCACATTCTGATATATTGCAAGTGCATGATTTAGCCCAAAGTATGCAAATATTATCTCCATGGAACTCTGTGTTCTTTCAAAATGGGTTATTGGAAAGCCACTATCATTCTTTTTGTATCATAGTATTGGACATATTTATTTATTGCTGCTCAGAATGTAGACAGAAAGAGGAAATATGATGAATAATCTCAATTATTAAGAAAAAGGGCTACTTGAAATGAGAAGAAGAGAATGTAACCCATGACTGCATTTGTTTTTAGTATGGTATTTATTTAATATTCACGTATTTTAATAAATGTCCTCTAACTTGAGGTATTCCTTAATATGTGTTTGATTTGCACTATTAGAAGACCATCAGAGGTTGTGAAAGACATCGTACACTATTTTCTGAGCTTTGATACATATTAGAATAAACTACTCATATAATTCTTGTTAATTTTAATTCCCATTATCTAACAAAACTTGAAAACAATAACTGAAATAATGTGGTCGCTGTCAGTATCACTTTTATTCTAGGTTATTTTTTCTTTAATACCCAAATGTCACAGTCAAGGTCAGGCCCCAATCAATTTATCAATGATCCAACTCACCTGCAAGATGAGCCACAGTTTGTCAACCAGCCATATGTTGCAGAGTTTATATGAGGCGTCATGCAGCGTCTATAGGACCAGCCTGTGTGCTGCTTGAATGCTATAGGATGGATCCACTGAGCAGGAAACAGTGGGGTTTGAGATGACTGATGGAGTGTGATGCCCCGCTGCGTGTCATGGTAAACTGTATTCGCCTGTAATTTAGCTCAGTGGGTTTAGAGTGGAACCGAACAGCTTGTGAGAGGAATTCAAACATGAGATGATTGCCTCAAAGTTACTGTATATGAAGTGTGGTGATACATGGAAGTCGGCTAATGTCAGTGGTTTGTACAGTCAAAGTAAAGTGCATTTAT
>KV751318.1:9366203-9378864 GCA_001698575.1 Mola mola | reverse complement strand
GATACACACAAATTAATGTAATGTAACTGCTTTTCATTGTCTTATTCTACATGAGCTTGCCCTGCATGAACTGGGCCACTGATGAGAGTTTTCTTTGTTCTTCCTCTTTAATTAAGACTCCAATGCCTCCGATGATTTTTTTTTTTTTTTATGTATTGATTATGGTCCTGTTTATTATGATACATCATGATTATAGTATGCTTAATGTGGACTCCTTTATCATACCATAAGAATAAATAACTCAGAATATGTTCCCCAATACAGTTATTCTATTGACATGTAATAATCCATCCATCCATTTTCTACCGCTAATCCTGTTAGGGGTCGCGCGGCGAAGGCAGGGTACACCCTGGACAGGTCGCCAGTTCCTCGCAGGGCATGACATATAGAGACAAACAACCTTCCACACTCACATTCGCACCTATGGGCAATTTTAGAGTGACCAATTAACCTTACCCCCAGTTTGCATGTTTTTGGACTGGAATAATAAGACTGGAATAATAAGACTGGTAAATAAGACTAGTAAATTTGTGGAAGACCTATGGAAACCATATTCTGATCTAGACAGACTTAATTTATATAGATGTAATTGAGGAGTTGTTTATTCTGTTCTATTCTATTTGACCACATTTGTGGAGTTTTATTAAGGGGAAACTTCCATAGTTGTTATCAATCATTTATTATATACATTATATACTGTAGATGAATGACAAGACCTTCACAAAAGTGATGCCGAAACAACTTGATCACCTTCTGGTGGTGGGCTCCAGTATAGGTCATAAACCCCTAGTGTTAATTATATCCGATAGGACACACATTTCTCTGTCATTTGAGGTAGTCCGTATCAATGTATGTTCAAGTGTTTTTCATTTTTCTGATCAACTTGATTTTAATCAGTGATTTTAAACTACTTTTAAACCAGTCGACTATATGCTGCACAATATCAAGTTCGAACAATGGAGTAATTCAGCCTTACATGTTTGAACCACACACAGATTGTCAAGAAGAAAAGGCGGAGCTACTTGTGCAAGGTTGCCTACAAGTTGATGCATCAGAATAATAAGTTTAATTTCTTCATCCTTAAACTTCACCCCCACAGATTGTCAGGATTGGTTCTTTAGGTTTTCTATGTAGAAGATCCAGACTGTCAAGATTTTTGTAGACTGTCATTGCTGGATTGCAGAAGAGCAGAAATTCTCAGCCATGATATTTGCCAGCTTATTTTAATCATGATATGTGTTGTAGTATAAAAAACAACATCATAAAGACATGTTAACTAGGTCAAAAACATGATTTTGGTTTGAGCCGGTCTTTAGGAAGTTATTTAGGAGAAATGTGATAATGGCCTAATATTTGTAGAATATGCTCATGGAGAATAAAGCATTAATAAGGGAATTATTATTACAAATACAGAGATATGTGCTTCTTATAACCTGCTATTATTATCCATGTGTTCCATACTTTAAAGTATAATCATCTTCCCATGTCAATATTCACACTTTAATTCAGACCACACACTGAGGCTTATCCGCATACACTTTGATCAGTATCATGTTCATATTTGGTTTCTGTATCTCAGCAGGCCATCCATCATGTGGTACAGCATGTTTGGCCTTGGCTCATAATTCAGCCCTCATTAGCCATCAATCACCTCCTCTCTGCCTGCTGCCTACATGGGAAGCGACCTTCTGACTTCACAACCAAGCAAGATGTTCACTTTGGCACTTAAACATCTGCCCACACGCGTACTCATAGGGGAAAACATATATTTGCTTGCCCTGTGAAGTCAATGTCAAAAATGGAAGTTGAGAAAATGCTTATTGAGAGGGTGGCAGCTGTATGAATGCTATACAGGTTATTCGTAGGCTCTGACATTGAACTGCTTGTTTATCCTGCACAATTTCCTGCAAAAGGGCAACATTTTCTGTCTTATTAGTGCAAGATTTGTTTTTGTTTTGCATGGCAGATTCTCCAAAACTGGTCAGAGCAAAATGTATACATGTTCATGTAGATGGCAACTGCTTCATGGTCCTGCTTTCGAAACCTCTTTCCTTCCGCCACCTTTCCCTCATTGAAATGGATGGAGGCAGCGCGTTACCACACAGTCACAGCCTCCGCTTTGCAAGAGTGGCAATATAAACAATAAAGTTAATATCTATCGATGGACATTTTAAGATATTGATAGACATAGATAAAGTTTCCTATTGACCAGCCCTAGCCGAAAGGTTACAGGAAGTCCTTACAACTCTTCCATATTTTTATGAATTTTAATTGTTAATTTTTATTGAACAAACCCGTAATGCAATTCTGATGTGTGGCCTTCCTTCAAATCAGGGGGAAAGTGGTTTCGTGGGTCAAAGTGTCCTACATGCAAAGTGTTTTGTGATATGCTTTCACCAAGTAATAAATCATTCTGAACTCTGATATTTGCAGGGCACATTTAACAAATGCCACCGTAAAAAAGAAGCCTTGTATCGTTCACCCTTGATTTCCTTTCTCATTCCTCCATCTGTCCACCATCTATCTCTGATCCTCTGTCTCGCTTGCAATTTTTTCCCTCTCTGGTCTTATCCTCCCTGGGTGAGCCCTGACACATGGGCCCACTTCCTTAATAATGTCGTTCGGTGTGAGCGCTATTAGCAGATTACCCTTGGCCCAGGGCAGCCTTGCCATGTGCAGGAACTAGATAACCTTGTGTTCAGTAATTTAATATCAAGACTTCCCCTCTTTTCTTACCACGCATTACAACACACAAATACCCTGCTTGTCCCCTCCGGTCCTATTTCTTGGAGAGAGAGAGGGAGGGAGGGGGGCGGATTACAAGATACTGACTTCTTGAAGATGCCTTTCCTCTGCTGAGGAGGGTGGTAAATGGCCCTTTGTCCATGGATGTGAGAGAGCACATAAACAGGCTTATGTCAAAAATATCATCAGATTTAATGCAGTGAATTTAGCTCGGCGACACATCAAAGGAGCCGCCCATCTTTTAAAAGGCCGGATGTGGTAATGTCACACCGCCAGCTAGTTTCTCTCCTCCCGGGCTATCACAGGCCTAACATTTACCACGTATCAGGCCAATATGAAAGGCGCAGAGGAAATTTCTTGTCACACAGTTTGGTTTTTGCAAGAGTGGGTGAGAGAGGCAGAACCAGACTGGAGGGAAGAGAGGGAGAGACAGAGAGAGACAGATCTACCACTTAAATGAACAAGCCGTTATGGAATCGAATACTCCGCTCTATCCCCCACAAGCTGAGTCACAATCCTGCTTTAGCGGCTGTATCGGACCTCGTCCTGCCACTGCTCTTCCTCCACATCGCCTGTGAGCAAGAGGGCCAGACGGGCCGGCCCTCTCTCACACCGGCGTTACCACGCCTTTATCTCATCTGCTGCAGCCCGCCACGGCCAGCTGCCTCCTGGTCCTCCAGGCTACTTTACTAATAACCTATTCCTTATCAGTCACTGTGCACCTCAGCCTGTGATCAAAGAGCCAATTAATGGAGTGGGGAAAGGTGAAGCATTCAAATAATGGAGACAGCTGTTTTTCTCTGTTTGAGAAAATCCATTTTGTATTGTTATCGGCTCCAAGCAGCTCCCCCCGACCGGCGCTTAATTCAAGCCGCCGTCTGCTTCTGCCTGGTTTGATAAGCGGGAGAAGACAGGGAAAGGGAGAGACGAGGGAGAAGGAGCCCTGGTCACAATGAACTTTATGTAGAGAAATGTGGCAGGAATCTCCGACTCATCTCTGAGCTTTATCAGCTCCAAAGTGGTCGAGCACAGAGATAAAGATGGGGGTGGTTGGTCACAGACAACTCTCTTTATGGCTTGTTTTTTGAAAGGGAGAAGTTGACGGCTGCTCTATGAGGTCCAAAACAATCCAGTCAGGGAACATCCTAAGGTCAGTTAGGGGGATTCATTTTATTGCTGTCAGAGCAGTATATAATTAGAACCAACAAAGTCTGATATTTTAACAGCTCTGTTGTAATTTTTATCATAACATTCACTTACAAAATCTCTCCCCTCAGCATGATTGGCGCGTATTGTTAAAGTAAGAGAATAAACTTGTTGTAGTGGTATGTTATCAATATTTCAAGTGTCTGCACCTTGATAGTGTATTTGAAAAGTATTTCTTACGTTAGAAGTAATTAGTCACACAGCTCTAGAAAACATCCATATGATAAAAGGTCATACACAGACTAGTTGTTATTATTGTCCATCCTGGGCTCAGTAAGCCCTGACACAGCTGAGTCTTCCATCTACCCTCAAAATCAATCACAAAACTCTCAGCACACCTGTGACTTTGGTCATTTGGTCTGTCTCAAGCAAACCTCAAGAATTTTTGGGTTCCAGTCAAGTCTGGATTTTTCCAGTCAACTCAAGTCCTTAGCAAAGGCAAGTCAAGTCTCAAGTCAAGACGTTGAAGTCTCACCTGCATTATGTGCAGTAGGTATTAGCTCCAGTCTAATGATGACATTGTCCAAAAGTAGTTATCGTTAAACATTACTTCAGTATAATTTAGGTAGATTTACATTAGCACAGCGCAGGCAACAGCCACCGTAGTGCAATCTTATTTTCATTAGTGCTGTCTTAAAGTTCAGTACACACAGTTTAAAATAAACCACTACATGTTTCCAGGTCAGACTTTTAAAGTAACCTGATGTTCATTTCTTCCATTTTAATACTCCCACTCATGCATCAGTCAGTGCACCCAGTATTGATGGCAACACATGATAGTTTACTCTACCACTTATAGCAGTAATAGAGTAATTTAACACTCTGAGATAACCTCCCATTTAAACCTGGGTGCCCAAAACAGAGCATGAGCGTAACTCGCCCAGCACCACTCCAAACCAAAGCACTGTATGATGGTGTTCTTTGGTGCGCTATATCATGCATGATGAAGAAAAAGTCCATTTTCAAGGAGAATTCTGGTATTTTTCAACCTAGAACAATATTCCAAAATTTGAAGCATTTTCGTGAAGCTTTTGATTTTTTTTTTTTTTGAAATCTCTCCAGTGTGGAGTTTGGAATAGGACAGATCAGCTCAACGAAGTTATAAAGAAGGCACGATTCTTGATGAAAGGTAATAAATAAATCTCTTTTTCACCAACAACAATTTTGCTACAAAGTAAAGATATTGTATAAAATGAATCTTATTGCCTCCTGCTGCTGACGGAGCTCCTCAGACATGATCAGTGAATCTCCGAAGGGGCATTGTTTTCCACTGCTGAAATTATGAATTTTTGCAGCTTGTTGCTCAACAACGCAAAGTCCTGAAAAAATGTTTAAATGCAAAAAAATCAGTTTTAATCTTTGTTTTTAAGGTAAACTAAAGTGGATTCATGGTTATAGTGCCACTGTGGGCTGCTCTTGTCAGATGCTTTAAACTCTAAAACAGAAGTCAGTGATAGGTGGATCGTGCTCCAGTTCCAGATTCCAGACGCCATCCTATCCGGGCCCATCCATAACCAACAAGTCACTGATAATTGTCACATTTTAATGGAGCGTTTTTGTTTTAACAAACACATTTGTTTTCTAGCCTGTATTGGTTTTGCAGCACAGGAAACTCATAGACCCATCGCATGCATTGTAATCTCACATGATGCCTTTTACACAATCTAATGGGTGAATCCTGAAGTGACTGCAGTGAGTGACTTACAAACGAGGGAGAGACGGCAGAAGGAACAACAACAACTCAGAGACAATCATCCCTCTGTGTGTGCCTGACACGCTAACCATTATAAATATTTTTTAAAATCTTCTTAAATGATAATTAATTATTATTTTGGTTTCGAAATCCAGCCACCACGACCGTTAAAATGTATATGTTTGAAAAGTTCAGCATAAATCTAGGTTTACCCGTTTCATTTGCAGGACTAATGTTGTGTGAAAAATGCAATAAAACAAGTAATGAATAAAAGAAAAAAAGCTTTTTATGTGTCTTTATCGCTGAATAGAACTGATGATATTTAAAACCATGAAACCGTGATGTGTCCTCTGACAATTAACTTGACACCTATCTGTACCGCTGCAATTTTAATTGAATACCCCTGCTCTAAAATGTCGGAAACATGAAAGTATTACTCAAGGACAATGTGCAGTATTGACAGAGACTGACTATATTTTTATATTTAAGTATTGTTGCTTGTACTTTTTATTCTTACTTTATCTTTTTTGTCATACTCGGTTGCTGCTTTAATTTCGTTATGCACTTGTACAATGACAATAAAAGGGATTCTGATTCTGATTCTTATTCTGATTTATCAATCTCCACCCTCCACACCCCATGGCATCAAGACAGCATTACTCTTGAAGCTTGGATGAATACATGCACATCCGTTCCTCTTTTGATTCTTCATTTTTACATCAGTGTGTCAAGATAACCGAGAACTTTCAAACTATCTTATAGATCCAGTGTGCTTTACTATCTTTGTGGATTTCAGTCCAAACTGTGGCAGCACATTCTGTGGGCAACGACAGGATGAGACAAACTGCCGCTCGGTCACAGGAAATTAAACAGTCGCGGGAAAGGGAGCAAAGAAGGTCATTTCAACTTGATGATTATTCTGTTACAATATCAGCGGTTACTGTAAAAGCTATTCGGTAACGTCTGGATTTATTCACAATAAACTGTATGTTTACTGGCTGAAGCACACATACTGTTCACATTTTCAGCTGGAAATTACAAATTTCCATCACATCCTTCATTGTAAAAATAAGGTCACTGCAATTCTTAAACCCCCGGGCTACATATTCAAGATTTGAAGGCAGCATTCGGTTTGTAAGTCCACATTTCCAACCCATGAAAATAAAAGATCAGCCATGTATTTTGCTGAATGATGAACATGTCATTGGAACACACTTTTAGAGACTTAGTAAAGACGGTGAGGTCCAAGGTCTGGAAAGAGGAAAAATTGCCTGCAGCTTTTTACTGTTTGCATGCACCACTAACAACAGACCAAAACAAGACAAACACGTTTTACTTATTCATTAGTGAATAGTTGCCCTTTTGGAGCTATTCATGACATACATGATAGAATGTTTCTTTTGCAGTCTGTCTGTAATGTTTCTTGGAGCAACAGCTGCTTCAGTTTTACAATACGGCAGTTTTTTTTCTACACTTATAGAGCGTAAAACTGCTTGGTTTTCAACACGATGGATAATGGTTCATCTGTATGTCGAATGTTTGATTATATATCAAACTAATGCTAAAAGGCTATTCATGAGGTTGGGATTCACCAGAGACTGATGAAGTAAAGAAGTTCAAAGTTGAGGCACCAGAAAACAAGGTATCATGACTAGTTTCTAGTATTGGTCAAGCTCCAAAAGCTCTCCTAAATTTCCCATAATGCATACTCAGTGGCATCTTTGCATTAGATAACCTCTGTCACCCTAAATATCCAGTTCTGTGAAACGCAGGTGTGCAACACACAAAGGCGGGAACACTTAACAGGAAGGTGAGGATAAGACCAAGGCACTATCAAATAAAAAAAGGAAACAGAAAACTAACCAGACAGAAAAACAACTGACAAACGGATCCTGACAGTTATGATCTTATGACATGACAAGAACGTCTATCTCATTACGCCATAGATCATCAGCCCATACCTAAAAACTCTCACACATCCTTCCTCTTTGCTAATGGTTTTCTTCAAAAGCTTGCAGAGGTGATCATTAGAGCATCAGTACATGTTTCAAACCTGTAACTGAGATCCCACTATTAGTTTTATTTGCTTTTGGGAAATAATACACATGGTTTTCTTTACGTAATAGTTGGCTGGCACCAGTTAAAGTTAGTAGAGCTTCCTCAGTTAGGTTGTTTATCCTTTTGGCTTGTTAGCTTGTCTGACTTGTGATACAGGAACCCTGTTCAGACCTGCTGCTGACATGCTTTCTAAGGGAACAGATAACAGGTGGAAACTCACGATGCACTTGAGATCCGAACACTCAGGCCACATGTTGAAGTGGTCTGGGCCACATTTGGTTACATTCTTACAGCAGTGTGAATGCAAACATGTCCTGGGCCACAGTGAACAAACCTACTTGGAAGTAATTTGCGCACCAACCATGTCATTTTAATAACAAAACTACAAGACGAATACTGAAATTTCATAAAGCCCATAGAGGTACATTACAAGTGGATCGCATTGGTTCACCCGCAAGAGGTCAAGAAATAGACATAATCTGTATTACATGGAGTCGTCCACGTCTAGATCTACAGATCTACAGCTGAAAGCACATTTGAACTTTGTAAACGTGCCCTTTTGAATTCAGAGTGGAGAATTGAGATCAAATCCCAAATGCTCAAGCCCCACAGTCGCTGCAGAGTTAGGGAGTCTTTTGTAGTCTTGCAGACAGACAGACACACGCAAACCCATTTGGGGTTTTCTATAATGATCTTTGCAAGGAGGCTGGGCAGTTTGGAAAAGAGGTTACTCCAGCTTCAGCTGAGCTTTTATTGGCAGCTATATGATGCGGGCACTGACCCAATATTTGTAATTATGTAATTATTATAATTATTGTGATTGCAAATAAAAACACGTTAGTAGGTTTCCTGTTGTTAGTGTCATTATTTCTGTTTTTCTATTAATTTGCATCATGGATATAATAAACATTTTATAAGACACAAATGGCACCGTAGAAGTGACAGAATAAATAGTATCATAACAGTGTTTACTCTATAATCTGTAAGCCTAAGTGGGGCTAATGTGTTTCAAAAGCATCCTGTAAAGTTGAAACAGAAGATACAAACATTTCCACGGACTGAGCAATACATGAAATCAGTGGAATCTGCTGTAATGAAAGAACACAAGCCCAAGTCTCAGAGGCAGGTATTAACATATTTATTACACCGTTAAAGAGAACAACAATACCAGAATTATACTGCAAAGTTTCACAGACTGACAGACCATAGTTTACAGCCCAAAAAAAGAATAAAAAACAAAGAAAAAAAAAAAAAGGGAAAAAAAAGCAACAAGAAACCACAGTTCTGACATAGTAGACTGGAAAGCTCTCTAGAGGACACTGACCCTAGGTGATGAAAAGACCACCCAGAGTCAGCCTACCACTAACCTGTGGTTTTCATGTCTCAATTAAGTATTGCACAACAACTTCAAATCATTTTGAGCTCTTTTTTTTTTTTTCACAATAAATGTTTCTCAAGAGAATGCAGAAACCCCCTCCCGTCCCACCCCTGAAGCTCAGCTCACTCCACTAGATTAATGCTACGGCCCTCACTGTTCACTGCTGGCCCCACATGTTTCTTGATAAGAAGGAAATTTAAATAACCTCGCCCCAATGCCTCAATTCTTAGCCTTAAATTAAGATTTTACAAGCCTTTATGTGTGCCCCGCCCCGTTTTGAATAGATGGGCTACCCCCTTGGACAAGACGAGAAGAGCTTTATTATGTCTTCACGACAGACGAGAGGGGAGGAGAGAAAGGTGGAGGGGAAACGGGAGAGAGACAAAGAGTGACACAATTCTTGCCTGCGACCTTACAACTTGTACGCTCGGTTTTTAAAATCCGTTCAAACAATTCACTCTTGATGAACTCTAGAAACGCCACAGGCATAAAGGAACATAACAAAAGTTTTTTTTTTTTGTTTTTTTTTTTTCTCATTTCTATTCATTTATGTTTCATTTGTTTATGAGGTCTGCATTGTTACCAAGAAGTGATATGGTTTTGCAGCTGTATGAGCTTCGACTTTGGGTTTTTTTAATTTAATTTTTCCTGTTCTCTTGTGCCCATTTGGTTTAGACTAGACCAGTATCAGCGCCGCGACTGATGCTCTTATCGTGCTGTAAGAGGTAGAGTGAGACTTGCTTGCCACAAATGAGTATGTGGCAAAACAATCGTAGAGGAGGGAAGAAAGGGAAAAAAAACAGAGCTTCAGTCATCGAGTGATAGTGTTTGTCTTCGTTTGTTTCCCCCCCTTTCTTTCAAAACCCAGGAGGTGCCCTGATAATGATGAACACGTTGTTTGATGTATACTTTCAAACAGCTTGGCTGTTTCTTCACAGCTTCTGAGAAGTCGCTTGAAGGGTGTCAGACACCTTTACTGGACGGCTTAACCCTTTAAAGTCAAGAATGCAGGCGTGTATTTCATTTAGACAGGAAGGGAGAGGTGAGGAAGTACAGAGGGAGCAAACAGCCCAGTCTGTCGTGGGCCTCCACTTGTTCCTTGAGGTCAGAATTTGTGACGCGCTCCTGTGTAGCACCAAGGTGTTTGGGGCGAAGAGCCTTTTGTGTGCGTCAGGGTAAGTGCTCTCTTATTGTGAATGAGAGGTTTGTTTGATTTACCTTGAAGGATTATCCATCCACAACAGCAAAAATGACATTTTTATACAAATAAGGATAAAACAGCTGCGAGTGGCATTGTGAAAGCCACACAAGCGTAAAGTACTTAACTGCTTAAAGCTGAAATGGGCACTAGATCTGACATGTGTGCAATGAGAAAATGCGGTTCAAACGATCTCTGGAAACATTCCTGCCAAAAAATGGTCACAGACGTTGTCAGTGTTCATGTCACATTTGTTATTATTGCTCCAGTTCAAACGCAGTGCTGCTGTGAAACGTGAAGTTGAATTCACACCGTCTCATTTCACAATGCAAGATGAGTGCCGCTGGTTTACGGGAGAGATAAAAACAAAAACCTTTCTATGTGTTTTTGTTGCAATACGCAAACAAAAACCTGCAGAAATATACAACTAAATATTCTGTGTGAACAAATCTCTGATTTTAAAATTGATTAAATCAGGATTTTGGTCCTTGGTGTCAGTCTTTGGCTGTTTTTGGTGTTTGTTTTTTTTTTTTTTATCTCTTGTGTTAATACTGTGATACCTGGTGTTTTGCAGTGTTAAAGCTGTCAATCGGAGTCTACACCTCTGCATTTGGAAAGTTAGTTTTTTAAAATATTTTTTGTACATTTTTTTTTCCTTTTTGTTTTTTTTTTTGGCTGTTTTTCCTATTTTTTCTAAAAAATAACAAGTATTTAACAAACGCTCAGCAATGTGCATGCACTGTCTGTAACTATTAAAAAAAAAGGTTATGGCCACTTTTTGTTAGCACGTGAAGAAGAATTTAAAAAACTGGGTGATTTTACATCTTTTCAACTCTGTTCTTACATCCCACAAATGTAAAAAAACCCCAAAAAAACAGATGATGCCATCACTACATACAAAACGGCTGATGAGTTATGGCTGTATACCAACAACACAAGTATGCTGAAAAGAAGCATGCCAAAATAACCTCCGTGACAGTGCAAATACATTTATGTATGTCCCTTGTACAAAACATTTAGGGTAGCATTCCGCGCAACATGCTAGTTCTCAGAAAAGATCTGGGTCGGACTCTAGTAGCAGCTCTGAGATATAGCTTGTGTCTTTTCTTGAGGACGACGGAAAGTGAAACTCATAGGACTACGAGGGATCTACCACTTACACATAGAATAGAAAAGCAGCTTGGAAAAATGGTAACGCTTCTTCTTTTTTTTTTTTTTTCCCCACCCCCAACTCTTTTTGCACCACCTAAGGGAGCGAGTCATGAAGGACTTGAGAGCTGTGACGAGCTGACGTACAATGCAGTGTCACAGTCGTCCAACACATCTACAATAAATAACCATTGGTGAGACCACAGGACAGAAGTCTTTAACACCCACGGAAAAGGAGCAACTTGAAGAAAGATGAGAGACGGGAAGGGGCGCTGGATGAAGTTGGCTGCTGCTGTGGGTGAGTTCGCCCTCCTGCGTCGAGTGCCTCGCCGGTCCGTCGAGCGAGCATGTGCAAACTGTTGTCGGCGCACGTTCGAGTGCAGAGGGCAAAAGTTTTATATCTTGTCCAAGAATCCTTCCTCTTCCGTCCTGTTCGGATTTGTATTTCCCAGCCCACTGACCTGGATATTATTACAAGTGAGAGGGAAATAACGCCGGCTGAACAGCTGGCTCTGCTTGCAATCTGCTGCACATCTGCCCATTTCAAGGCGGTCTGTGGGCCAGAGATTCAGTCCATTCTCTCGTCTCTACAGGCGATGGATGGGCTTGTTTATCTATCCATCAGGGTATTTAAATTTTATATCTTTCTTCTCACAGAGTATCAATGTCCTCAGTCTTTCTGCTTTGCTAGATATGTTCCTGTGGTTTGGTAAAAATAGGTCGACTATTCTAATGTCCAAGGTACAGGAAGGGAATAAGCATTAATTTATGGACTTAAACATAAAGAAAGGGGAGGTCAGATATACTTGTCTCAAGTTCACGGCTATCTCTGCTCAGTCTCTGAATATTTACAGGAAAAAATAAGCTACATTGACAACAACGTTAACAGCAACGGGCACGACGACAAACAGACAACAAGAATAGCAAGTGTAACGATGAGAAGATGTCAATTTCTAAATTCATTCATTCGAAACAAAGAATATCTTTGAGTTTCTTTAAAGTCATGGCAAGTCAATATGACCTGATTATGGACCTCCTCCTCTTCCTTCTACGACTACGCTGCAAGATGGACAAAAGCATTGCCATCAATTTTCTGTTAGACACGTTAGCTTAGCATAATTGCAAGGCGAAGTAGACAGTTATGCTGTTCGCGGGGCTGTCGGGCGCTCGCCCCACCGTCCTCCGCCTCTAACGCGGTGTGCAGTCCAGGGCAGAGGAGGATGGGGTGCCGGGG
>KV751318.1:9333191-9350611 GCA_001698575.1 Mola mola | reverse complement strand
GGAGCACATTGGGCCAAAACCACGGTCATCGTGCCCTGTTCCAGCACACGTCAAGTAACCTCAAGACCCAAACAAACTAACAACAGTTTGTACCAGCTGAAAATTGCTGAGAGAGGATATAACATGAATAAACAAGATAGATAGATGTCTTGTAAAAATTAGAGATTGGAAGGGAAGAAAGCAAAAGGTCAGAGAGATCAAAAAAAAAAAAAAAAGGGACAAAATCACAAACAGAAGGGTGCAAGTATAGATCGAGGCCAGGCAGATATTTTCCAGATTCGGCCGATCAAGCAGGCAAGCTGTGTGTAATAGATGTGTGTTTAAACGTCTACCTTCAGGAAGGGTATGACGAAAGGTCGCAGAGGGAAGTTGGTGGCTTCTTGGAGCTTGGAGTGGAATTCTTCGATGGTTAGCGTGGAGTTCTGGAGCAGAGAGAGCAACAGAGAGAAAACAAATGAATCCATGTGGAAGACATTACCTGATAATATTACTTATTGGAAGCTAAGCTATATCCTGGGCCTGGAGAGAACGTTTCAGGTCTTATAATAGGAAGCATATGGGGCGAGCTGCAGTGGAAAGTGCCGTGGAAACCAAAGACACACATCTCCAATTAGCAAAACAAATGCACATGCGGGATCATGAAAAAATATGCCGCATGAGGGAAAACTGCGCTTTTTCTTTGAACCTTGAACCAAGTATGCTGCTTTTTGAACATGCAGTAATAATGAATTTGAAATTTTTCTAGCAGTTTTGCACGGGATGTTTTCTGTATGTTTTGGATCGCATCCTCTGTCTTTTCCTCTTTTCCAGCTTGTAACTCACATTAATGCTTGACAAGACAGCAGCAACACTATTTTTAATTTTCAACATGAGCCGGTCCCAAGATACAGAAGAGAAAGAGTGCAAAAGACAGAGAAGGCTGTGAGCGTACACATGGGAGAGGAGTCTGCTCCATAACAAGCAAAAATACAAACAAGGAAAAAAAAAAATAATCAAGTGAGAGGGAGAACATTAAACGAGAAAAAAAAAACAAAAAACAGCAGCGGATATTATTTTTCCTCCCCACACACTCGGCTTTATTTATTTCCCAGACCTGAATTTTGTTACATTCAGCCTTACATCTGTTCGCCCAGATTGCGTAGGGGCTGTTCTTGACAGCTAGTGAAACCTCCTGAGTCTGCCTCTCTCCCTCTCACCAGCACACAACTAGCTAATTAACAGTGTCACTCTTTTCAATAAGGCAGGGGGGAAAGACGGAGAGACAGTGAGAGGAAGAGGGGAAGAGAGTGAAAAGGGAGGAGGGGGTACGCACAAGCCAAAATGACACAGGAGAGGCATGCGCATATGAAGACGGTGAGAAAAATAAACACGGCGAAGCCGAAAGGAGGCCATGCTCTGTGAGGCTAATTAAAAAAAAAAATCCTCTTTCCATCTCCTCCCCCTCCTCCTTTCTGCACAGCGTTCAATCACTACTTCTGTATTCCCCTGCTTGTTATTCTCACATATTCTCAGGTCACACAGACATGTGGTAAATGTGCTTCTTTTTTTTATTAAATGTATCCTTCATGTAAGTATGTCAGCATCTGTTTGAATAATTCTCTGTTGGTTATATGTATTTCCCTGTTTGCAGGCTTGATTCGCTTCAATTTAATTTATGTAGTGTGATTAACACTAAATCTTTTATCTACTTTAATTATAGCTTCATTTTGCGGTTCCAATAATTCCTTAGTAAAATAAATAAATAGTTAGATTGTCAATAACCTGCATAGCCTCATAAGGTTTGACGTTAAAATACATTCTAGAACATCTTGTCATTGTCTCCCTGTGCTTCTGTTCTTTCATGGTACCGCATGTGTTTTAAGAGCCCAACCAATATACAAAAAGATATATCGGTGTCAGCATTTCCTTTTGTATTGTACTAAATATGATGATTTCAGATATATAACAATATTGAGATATTTTTCTGTCAAATTGCTCAACAACTGTGGTGTTCAGATGAACAAAAGATGGGATGGTTGTTTAATCTGGATGTCTAATGTACTAAAATCAAATATGACTAAAGTTTTGACCCCATACCCTGATATTAAACTGCAACAATTATTTTATAGTTTTCCTTCTTTGACGTAACATTACAGAATGAGGCTGATGTCGGTGAAAGAAAACATCAGAAAAGTAATAACGCTGATAAATTTAGAAAATTACATAATTTTACAATAATGCAACCTTTAAAAGCAAAAAAGGCAACACTTATGCTATATCACAACACAATGACATTTAAACAATAAACTGTATATTCTCACATCATGGTGACAATTTATAATATACATCTCATACACAGTCCTAGTGGATCAGGTGCATGATGGTGGTCTGACTTCCCAGAGGACAACATACTGCTATTGTTTTAGTCATACCTGGAAGCAATCAGTAAATCTGTGTTTACTTTACACTTAGGTCTGAAGGACCCAGTGGGTTCAGGTTTCTAACATAAGACGATAAAAAGGTTTTACTGTTGAGGTTTTCCATAATGAGCGATAGGTCTTTCAAAGTGTTTGAGTGACCTGTTGCTATTTAAAGTTTTAGATTCCTTAAACACCTTCCATCTGGCACTTCAGGCATGCTGAACAAATGCAGAGAATTACTCTCAAATCAAATGCATTCGCTGATCCCAGCTCACTCTAAGACCCCCGTGTCAGCTTTCACTCTGTGGGAACCTTTGAAGGTAAAGCCACATGCACAGTAGCTGCATGCACTTACCACTAGTCCTAGCACTAACGTGCGAACACGCTCGCCGATTTCCGGCGAGATGTCATTGCCGAACTGCTGCAGAGTCGTCAGGAAGCGCTTCAGCTTGCTGAGCTGCCGAGCGCCACAGGCCGGCGGCAGCTGCTGGTTGGCCAGCGAGGACGAGGACGAGGAGCTGGGCCCGTTGCTGTAGCCGTTTGGAGGTGATGGAGCGCCATTGAGCGCCGTGGGAGAGTGACTACTGCCATTGGTTACTGCTCGAGGCAAGCACAAAAGGACATATTGTTAAGAGAAAAGTCAGCACAACTGTATATATTTTTAGTAAGTTCAATAAAATTTCTGACTGACCAACAAAAGGAAACAACAAACTTCGCCAAAACCCAGCGGCTGATTTTGAAATGCTTTACTTTGCCCTGAAAACTTCCACAATCCTCAACATTTGCTTCCAATCATGGGTTTTTGTTTGATCCTGCAGCATATCCTCTCATAAAAAAAAACCCAACATGCTGAGATATGTTGCCTCCTTCTCCCTTCTTCCGCGCAGTCTAAACAAGCGGGGACGGCGTGACCCCCCGCTGCGCCGCACCAGCGTGTGTCTATGCGTGCTGGGGGAGTTTGTATACAAAGAGATACAAGGCAGCGAAGCTTTCTCTCTAATGAGATTAGGTTTTGAGTAGTGATCCGCACACTCCCCCTCTGGCCGCCGTCCAAAGCCGCCACTGTAAAGTGAGGAGAGAGATACTCGAACTGCATCTGGTAACAATTACGTCGGGTGGTAATCAAAGCATACAGCTTTGTTAAAACCTTTGGCATGTGTAATGAGAGAGCCGGGGCCTTTCCTCCTTCACTGCATGGAAGCCCAGTGTTAATTGTGGAGTGTGAGCGTGAGGAGACAGATAGCAAGAGAGGGGGAGAAAGTAAATACCAGAGAAGAAGAAAAGGAGAGTGATGAAAGAGAACAAAATATTGCGTTTGTTGCGGACAGCACTACTAATGAAGACTAGAGGGCTCTGAGCATTTTGAACCGCAGGGCGTTCGTTGTTTGTTTTTTTTTTTGTTAAACTGTAGTGCTCTTCACGGAAGTGGTTAAGTATGCACTTCTATGTGAATACCAGGCTGTAATTTGGTTGTGACGGGTGCATCATTGCAAGGATCCCATAGTGTATAAGTATGGGCGTTAATGAAACTCTTAGCTGACTCGTTTGGAATAACTGCTGTTTGATAAGGTTTAACATGCTCCTGTGATGCTGATTGTGACCCATTACCATTAACCATACGCACTGGGACTCTTCTCTTCCACGAGGGAGCCCAACTATATCAGCTGTTTTAATAGTTTTTCTTAAGGTGGAATTACACTACTGCTGTTTGAATCACAGCAATCCCATCATCGCCTCAGAGCCAATAACTTGGCCGACGTCATATTGATACATCCACTATTGTTTTAAAAGCAAGGATGGACTAACCTACTCTTATGATACTGACACGCAATAACTTAAATGCCTTTTCCACTGAGCCGAATCTGGAACCAGTGGACAAGCTCATTCTATTGATACTGGAAAATTGACGACACACACATTGATGTAATGATGTGACTTAATGGTGGCTCTCGTGCTGTGGCACTGAAAACTGCTCTGACTACACAAATGAAGTTGAAACAATGACTTTAATGATGACCGCTTACAAAGAAATCGTATTTAAATCTGAATGGCCATTTAATGGCTAAAACGACATTGGTTTAATGAATGGATTGTGATTATTTCTACATATCTGTACATATCCCATACAGAGCACTGTTGAGAGGGCCTATATTCCTTCCTTCTCAATAAGGCTCTTGTTGTGCAACCATTAATAGGGATGGTAATCATTTTTATATTTTCTCATTTAAAGATCAACGAATGCAGCGAGGGGAAGGTTTCCAAGATGTACATCCCAACCTTTTTCTTTTTTTTTTCTCAATACACTCAATATTGCTGTTGTTATCAATAATCATACTGCTGTTAAGTCTTTGAAGGGATTCATTTATTCATTAGATCCTGACATCTAAAGGGAAAAGTGTATAGCACACACTGATATATGAAATACAAATATATAAATCAATAAAAATCATGCACATGAAAATATAGAGAGAAAATAAACAGCAGCTGTAATGTAACACCATAATACACTGTAAAACATCGTTTTAAAATGGTCCCAGTCAGGATTCCGTGTGAGTTTAGTGGATAATAAATTCCACATGTTGATCAGCCGATTGAGGACAAACAGTACATAATTTACTTGCTAGTAACCAAGAGGTTATACAATTACTTAAATGTGACACAACACATGTTTACTCACGTGTGGTAGGGGTGTAGGAGCTGTTACGGGGTGCTCCTTGTGTGCTGGGTGGGGGTGGCATAGTAGGGGGGGTCAACCTGGACTGTGTCTTGACGTCCGCAGGTGAGTCGGGCATGGTGGAGTGCTTCCCAGTGCGGTCTGAAGAAAGAAGCAAAAAAAGATTGTAATAAAATAGCAAATCATAAGATAGTGATAGCTAAACAGTACTCCACATCTGTATGGCGATAAAGCAGTGGTACCATAATTTGCGCATAAGCAGCAGCAGAGTTTAATTCGATAAGAAAGCACCTCTGAGGCGCACCAGTGAACACAGCGGTGGAAAATCATGCCTCAACTCGTCACGTGTCTCTCTGCCTCGCCATGCTGACAGTGATGTACGCTCAGACTGTCACATGAAAAATGAGCGGGACTCACAGACACACAGACAGGGGAGCATAAATCTGCAGCGACTGTGGGTCTCATTCCACCACCATCTGTGCCCTCCTGCGCGGCCGCCGAACAGAACGGCGACATGGCAACATCCCACCCCTGCTAACGACTGCAGCGCTCATTACACACACTGTCCTAATGCTTGCATCTCTGGACACTACACTCACATCTGTTCAGGACTACAACACTGCAGAAAAAAAATCCAACTTGTCAATAAACTAATTCAAATTCTAAAAATTGTTTACTTGTTTTAAATCTGTGATTGTATATTTTCAAAGACGAAATAAATCAAGCATTAAATCATTAAATCAATAAATCAGCATTTATCAAAGCAAAACATTTGCTTTGATGAAATGCCCATTTTTGCCAGATTCATTTGCTTTGCACTCAGCTGACAGCAACAGGCCCATCATAGTTAACAAACTTATCAGCTGTCTTTGTGGCGCCCTCTGAAGGGAAGAGAAAAGGCAGAAATAGGAAGAAAAGGAGGTGCTGCGAGAGAAACATTAAGTGCTATCTGTGACATTAGCAACATACAGCTGTAATCACAGAGTGTGCTGGGTGGTACACAATCTAGGGAAAGGGTGTTCCTTTTCACACATTTTTCTCATGACCCTTGTGTGCAGTTTTGTAATCTTGTGTTTCACACAAAGCTAAGTTTTTTTCACGCATGTTCCTCAGCATCTGTGTGATCACGTGCTAGGCTACAGACTATAGAAATGTGAGGGTTCTTCTCTCCTGACTGTTTGGATCCATCGAGTTAAGTTCAGGCGAGATGAAAGAGAAATACTGGTGCGTGAGAGACAGGGTAGCCTAAGCCTGTTAGCAAGGCCCGAGCCTCACAAGCACTCTGGCTCGCTGCTGCCGCGGTGCACTGGGACTAAGTATTTTAGTCACACTAGCTGGGATTTAGCAGGCTGCACAGGCTCCACAGCTCCATTTCTGGATATTCTGAACATGTGAGCCAGTTTTGCACAGGGAAAATAATGCAAATTAAGAAAGATATGCTTGATAATGATCGCATTGCAAACTTTGAACTGTTGTAAAGAGGCAATGATTAGCCTTTTTACACCACACTGAAACATATTGGATTGTTCGAAGAATCAATATCATATTGTATCACGAAGCAACTGGTGATTTGCATCATACTCACTTACTCACTTAAACGGACACACCACCTTTTAGCTACACTAACATTTGTAGGCATTCTGGGTCTCCAGAGCTCCAAAGATCCTTAAGTCAAAGAGTGTGTTAGAGCCCAGCCAATATGCAATTTCTGGGGCCTAGACCACTAGCGATATTGATACATATCGATATTAATATATTGACCGATATACACACATTTTTTTGCAATGATCCCTTTAAATGAGAATTTCGAACATTTGTAATAAAGATACACAACAGAAGCAGAATATTGTACAAATTAAAATGCACTTCTATTGTTTTCACATATATCTGATACCAATATATCTGTGATTAGGTCATATATCAGCCAATAATATCAATATTATCAGTCGGCGTTTAGTATTTATCCAACTATAATGTCGGACTATATTAGAAAAATAACAAACTAACTGATCTGTGCACTACCACAGATGACCTATACCGACCAAACCATCACTGGGGAGGGTAGTGTATCAGGCTCTCAGTGCAGAGCCTGGGGTGAGACAGGAGAAGCATACCAGGACTGAGAACCAGAACACATCAGACTTTAAGCATTCAACCTTTAAGAGTTTAACAGAGCGATCCGATTTGGCTTGAATCTCTTAAATTTTATGGTTTTGGTTGGATTTGAAAAAATGTTATTCAATTATCCTGTTAAAATGAATCATAGAGTCATATAATAACACAGATTTGAGCTCGAAAAAATGCGTAGGAAGGCGATATATTGCAAAGAGCAGCGTGAATAGGTGCAGAGCGGAGATTAGTGGAAAAGGGCTGAGTGATGGGGAAAACAGAGAATAGAGGAGCGGATTTGAAAGAAGAGTCAGTAAAGACAGAGAGAATAGAGTCCTAGTCCCAGTCTTTAACTTTAACTTAACCTTAATTTGTGCCGCAACCGTCGCTCTCTCCATCCTACCAACCTGGCCTGACCTAAACAGGTTTACTTCTCAAATTTCACTACAGTAGAAAATGTCTGGACTTGACTATTTTCAATCAAAGCAAAAGGGCAAGTGGAAACACCAAGTCCTACCTCAGGCTGCCAACTGTCCTACACTGTATACCTGCCTAAAATTTGATCTATAAAAAACTACATCAGAAAAAAACCGACCGGGTGACAAGCCAGAGGTAATTCATCATTTTCCAGTCAAACACATAGACATGCATGTAAGTATTTAATGGGCCCAAGTTAAATAGTGAGGAGTTACCATATCACACATGGCTCTACTTATCCTGTTACACTGGATGGCTGAGCTCATGCTTTCACCCATTTTGTATATTGTTTTTTGTAACTGCGTGGTAATTTCTGGCACGTTCACTCGATCTTTTGTTAGATAGCAAGGCAACAGCTCGGATCCAAAGTGTCCTATAAATAATCTTTGTGACTAGATAGCAGAAAGGATCATGTGAATGACTGACATTACCACAAATGCAATTTGAGAGATATTAAACTGATTCTGGCCTCCAGCGGACCCCAGAGTGCAAAAGAAGAATATATATTTCTTTTTTAAAAATCTGTTTGGGCTGTATAAAGTGACTTTGGCTAAACGTTTGTAATTGGAGTTTAACACCTGGGTCATTGGACCACAGTCTTCATGTGGAGAGGAGAAAACATAAACCCTGAAAGAAATTTAAATTCCACAGTCTCTAGGGGAAGAAAAGATGAAGGATAGAAGATGAAGTGGTGTGAAATCAACGTAGAGCAAATACATGCACATGCACCCGGGGCCAGGCAATAGTATGTTGTTTCTCTTACACAGTGATTTATAAGCAGCATCTTCTCTGTTTCTGATTTGATTGAGAACACTGCAAAGTATATAAGCAGAATAAAATCAATGGCTTCATACTAACCAACGAGGGCTGCGCACAGCCATTCACTCAGCAGTTGCCATGCCACTTAAATCAATAGCAATACTCCCCCCAACAAAGTAATTTACCCAGTCTTTGGCAAAAATAAAAATACATCTTACAACCAAAACACATTATTGAAAAACAGCTCCCGGCGTCTATGTGTGCCATTAATTTTCATGAGCAAATACTGCATTTATATTTTAAATTATGTGTGGAGATGCCAGACAGACGAGCCGCCCATTTTATTACAGCAATACGGCAAAGCGGAACAATAGTCAGCGCTCGTACCTCATGTATAATTCAATTCATAAAAGCACCACCTCGACAAGCGGCCTTAAACAACCTTCAAAACAAAGTTGGCCGTCTTTTAAAGCCTAATACATCTGTTAAAAGTTAATGGCTGAACTTAATGCACATCCATCCTCCATTTACTAGCCGTCTTACCGCCCTGTCAGTCACGTACTGGAGGCGATGGTCTACAGGTATTGATGTGGCGAGCTGTAATGGAAAGGGCTGATGAGTGCTTTGATTTTGCCTAACTCACTTTACGACATCTCAGAAGTGCTGTTGTCCAGGAATTAATGGATTGCAAAACACAAGGACGCTTGAAGAGGCGGCAATTAGCTATAAAGGAACTGGAGCGACTTGTCAAACGTGCGTTGATTCATTGGACGCTGGCTGAGGAGCTGAACCTTTTGATCACCATGTCAACGGACGACGGTGACTAATGTCTCACAATAGCCGCTCCGTGTGAAGTTTTATCTCGAGCATCATAAAGGAGTTTTTAGTGCAAATATTTATATACAAGTGGCCTAAATGGGACTCAAACCCATGAGAATAGGGCTCTAATGACGCCTCATTATATGCACTGGGTACATTGTTAGCCGGCTATCATATTGCATGTGTCAAGTGTAATTAGGCTGATATCAGACTGAATTATGGGCTCCCAGGTGGGATGAGGTTTTATTGGCTTTGTCTACATAATGTCAGGATTACTCTGCTGACAGCAGAAGTCTTGTTTAGTGAGAAACCTTTTGATCCAAAGCTCTGGTTACTAACGTTTTGGGTCTGTGATCCCTAATTGCCAAACTTCAAGAGTCTTTAGTTGACTGAAGTTGGTACAAATTCTCTGTAATTAAGAAGACAAAAAAGATTTGTTTTGCATTTTGTAGATCTCTTTATAGTCTAACCCTCTGACTTACAGCCAGATCCTACAAATGAGGCAGAACCCTGGACTACTACCTACCATTCACGAGGATGTCTTCACACTTACATCACCCGTTTGCATTAGTGATCCTGAATGTTTGCAAAATCTCTCTTTCTTTTTCTTGCCTTTCTCTCCCCTCACGCTGGTGCCCCCTTTCAACCTTTCAGCTCAAAGAAAGGAGATTTTTATCCCCCCGCTGATTTGTGATGCACGCCTTTTCTAAGGTTACATGCAAGTTACATCACTCGCCTAAAACAAAGTTGTTGCAATGAGCGATAATCTAGGAGGAACGCGGCCTCAGAGAAACAGCTCGATATGTTGCAGGGAGGACCGCATTAACCCGTAACTCAAGGCGAAAAACACAAAGTTATATCGAAACCGTATGCGTTTCATCACCGGGCAAAATGCTGTGAGGTCATTTTGTGTTCAAATCACCTTGCAAAATGGGGACAACACGGTCGAACCTTGATATTTTAGATATTCATAGAAGATAAAATGACTTCAAAGTCTATCATAAAAAGATAGTCAAACAATTTCAATTACACACTCCATAAGCTAGAACTGCCACTGTGTGTGTGTGTGTGTGTGTGTGTGATCCTACAGTCGGAGACCCAGAAAACGATGCGATAACAGTGGCGTTAATATGCCACTCGAGAGTACTTCACACAGGCAAATCCCATTCTTCAAATCGACAATGGATTTCAATCACGCTGGGTGCATTTCCAGAGGTAGTGGCTGTGACATAAACAATTTACGGTGCGCCAGCGCAAGACTGTATTAGTCAGACATGAGATATCATCATTATGGAGTTAAATGGAAAAATGCATATAGACTGACCTGCACATGCCCTGCACACACACACACACACACACACACACACACACAAACAGGCAAACATATAATCTAGACTTGCATAATACCGTCAGTGCACACTTTGATATGCAGGCGTTGAAGTGAATACTGTGATGCACTGAAGCTGCAGGAAGCCTGTAAATTGAGAATGAATGTCTGCGGCATGGCTATGTCTGTGCAAAATGGTGCTTATGGGGGTGATGCACACACACGCGCACGCACACACACACACACACACACACACACACGCTCACAGTACACAATAACGTGTGAAGAGAGAGAGCGGGCAAAAGATAGGTAATGGAATAGATGAAGCGATACAGAAATGGTGGGATAGTGGCTTGTGGTGATTGCTCTGTGTGCTGGGTACAGATGTGGGGAGAGGTGGCAGGGGACAGTGACGAGTAACAGATCCAAATGGAGAGAACGGGGAGGACGACGGTGTTTAGAGCACAGCTGAGGGACAGGTGGGCCGATTGAGATTCAGGCGGAGTGCGCCCAGAAACAAACGAAATCTATCGGTATGCAAGCGCGGTAACCCCTTTTCTCTTTCCATCATTCCCTCTCCTTCAGCGCACACACACAGACAGCGGCAGGCAGATGGAGCGGTATGCAGAGCATGTCCCATCAAACTCCACCCGCTTGTCAAGAAGATATATGGATGCAACATCCATACCACAAACACACAAATACACACACATGCAGCTGTAGCTGTGAGCTGTGTGCACAAATTTCAAACAACACACACACACACAAATTATCTGATATTCATCATCTTATTTATTCCACTCCCCCAGCAGATGCAGGTTGCAGAGCAGAGCAGCAGCTCCACCCTGAGTCCCTTTGGACCTTTCCTTTGTGCCCTCTTCCTCCCATTTCCTCCATTATGTCTATGCACATAGGGGGAATGAATACCTACTGTACCTCCCTGTCGTCACTCTTCACTCACTGCTTCCTGGTGACCGCTGCTTCATGTCATCGCCCAGCAACGTGAAGTGATGCATGGAGTCTGGCTTTCCCATTAGCAGTGGTGGCCTTGTTATTCAATAAATCAGCATTTTATCTATATAATCAATCCTGCGTTCCTGTACACATACACCTGGTAAATTAAGTTGCTCAAACCTCAAATTCAAGGTCCTCTTTTTCCTTTTAAACTCACCACTTTCAATGTTTAAAAGACATTTTGTCATTTAAATCAAAACTGACGGGAAGAAAAAAAAAGTTTTGTTATGTTTCTTAACTTACCAGAAAGGCTTATTTTTTTGTCTTAAGTCACCATAATAATATGTCGCGCATCAGTAGCACCGCATGTCTCTGTCAATCATTCACTCCAGTTTGGTACCAGAACTGGTCTCAAACTTAAAGCAGCTTAGGATCTTGACTTTTTATTCCTCATATAAATATCAGTCAATCAAAAACAACAGCATGGTATTGATCTCTCCTTTATCCACACACAAATAGGCAGACAGTGGTGAAAACAATACCCCTCGCCTACCCAACCCTTGTTATCTGGCCAGCCGGTGGAGAATTTTAATAGTTTACTGGGAATCATTCATCTGAACATTGGAGTCTGACCCACATGCAATTTTTTTGAGGTTGATACCGACACTGAAATTGAGGATGAAAAAATGTCTGATATTGATATATTGGCCAATACACGCGATTGTTTTGTGATGATCCCTCAAATAAAGCTATCAAACAGTTGTAACAAAGATCTGCAACAGAGGCAGAATATTCTAGCAATGAACTCTTTTAATTGTGACTGTGACCTTCATGGGAAATTTGATAATTATAAATCACCCAAAGCATCTTTTTCTGCACTGTGTTCTTTAAAACCAAAATTTTCTGCTATTGGTAACATATATGCTGATACTCAGTCAGTCTCTACTAAATACCTTTACGTATTTTTTTCTCAAAACCACTTCGTATATAGTAGAAATAGAGTCCACAACATTAAATGTGTCATTATTGCTATATCCTATCTAGATCAAACAACAATTGACATTATAAAAATGCAGAATTGAGATCAGAATAAGTCTTTTCCGTCATCATTACGCATCTTTTTAGTTTCAAGAGCTCTGTGTCTTTATTTCAACTAACTGTGACACAACACAGCACAGCGAACATCAGTGCTGACAGTCCCTCGCATCTCCCACTATATCTGTATTTTTGCTCTCGGTGTAACACTGTGTGTTTACACTTTGTCGAGCCAGCAAAGACATAAGGAGATTTCTCAATCGCGCACACAAGGTCTGAACGCCATCTGTTCCGTCACACAAACATTAACGTGCACGCTCATGCGCGTATGCACATCAACACAAAAAATACATAAACTAAATGCACGAATCCTGCAAAACACTTTAGACTACACAGCCACTCACACACACACATACACATACTGAACAATAAAACATATGTGCTGCATAACTTTGGAAGTCCTTTTTCAAAACATAAATTTATAGTAATGTCTGTTTTACCCATCTGTTGAAACAAAGTCTCCCTCGCAGGGAAGGAGAGCTGCTGAGGAACGATAAAAATGATTCACAGTGCCCATATGCGCCCTCTCAAATTGAACCAATTTCTGCCACATCTTGTTGCCAGGCAAAATTGAACTAGAAGGTCTTGTAAAATAAAGACAGGCAATAACAATGAGTGGTGGAGAAAAAAAAACACAGAAGGAGAGTGGAGGCAGGGAAGAAGTGAGTCAGAGAAAGGTGAAGTTAAAGAAAACACAAGGATGTGTACAGTGTAACACAGTGGGGGAGCTTATCATTATTACAGAAGAGCTGGGATTGAAACACATTGCCATCAGAGCAGTCCAATATTTAGAAAACAGCATCAAAAGCATTGTTTATTTATATAATGCTGCCTTGTCTCTGCCATCGATGAGTTGATGCCAAAACCATGATGGGAATGTCACTTTTCTGGAAAAACAAGAGTGATACTAATAACATGTAAGCCCTGTTTGGCCATCTGATGGAAGTCAGCCATATTGAAAACTGCTTTCTTAACACAGTTCACTTCTGATGCCATGCGCAAACTGAGCCAAGTGAACCCAACTGGAACTGGGACTCTTCCCAGCCTAGACTCCACGCCAGCGCGGGACTCACGCAGCAAGCATTCAAAACACATCTTACTGCCGCAGACATATGGCTTCATTTTTCTAACTTTCAGTAACTCCACCGCTGTGATCTGTTAAAAATCTGTTGTGGCTGCAGATGTGTATTGTTGCAGCATATAGTGACAACAGAAGATTGCACAACATACAGTACTCAAGAAGCTCACTTTGTGACTCTTAACTGTAGGTCGTGTGTCTATAAACGCAGAGCTTTTTTGCTTTCAGCACTGGGTCAGAAAGCCTAACACGCATGCACACGCCCTCTATGAACTGCTGGTTCCTCGGAGCGCAAGCAACATTTAAAATCACTGATGCATCCACTCCATCTCCAAACACAAACACACACACACAAGTGGCAATTTGTATTTTTTTCCCCCTCATGCTAGATGGAAACCTCTCTCTCAGCCAATTTGTATCTGTGCTTGTGTGTGTGTGTGTGTGCATGAAGGAGCCATATAACTGTCTTCAGGAGCAAAATCAATTTTCAACAGACAATAAAGGCCCTGGTGTTTTACATGACAGTTATGTTTGACTATGTGGGGAGAGAGAATCGCAGAGGCAGAGGAAGGCTGGATGGAGGGCTGGATGATGGATAAGCAGCGCGGGGCTGCAGGCAGAGTGCAGTTACTGTGCGTGATCTGTAGGAAAACAGATAGGGCTGAAAGGGCGAAACAGATGTGGAGATCGGGAAAGAGGGACAAGATGGGAGAAGGAAAGTGGGGACGCTGAAGCCTGAGAACAAGAGATAACTTGATGTGGCTGCGAGAGACAGACGGCAGAATCAATCGTGGGAAGCAGAGGATGAGCGCAGAGATTGTCTGCAGAGGCTGACAGTAAAGCTGGTGTTGGTGGGGAGGGGGTGGTGCGCCGTTCTGCCTGGTGTTTTCAAAATATCACATGACGGCTACCATGTGTTGGAAATTACTGCAGGTTAACTATCTTCCCCAAAACTGCTCCGAAAAAAATATGTCTGCAATTTCTGAAATGTGTTCCAGGGCTCTGCTAAGTAGAACCAGATTTGCAAAACAGGAAAAAAAAAAAGTCTTTACCCCACACCACCCCTTCTATGAAAACCACTACTCTCTTTTCCTGTTAACGCTCTCCTCTCCCTGCCCCCCACCACTCCCTCCTTTGCCCTGCAGGAGAAGATGTTTAAAAATGGAGTCTTAGTCACATCTGGCAAGCAGGAAGCCGCTGAGTGCTGGCTGGTGTGACCTCGCATGAGGGCATTTCCCTGCTTACACGGCGTCCGTGTGTGTGTGTGTATGCGTGTGTGTGTGTGTGTGTGTGTGATATAGCCGACTATGGTTCACTAATGGCTCTGAGTGGCTGAGCGTGTGGCTGCAGGCAATGGGATGGCCTCCCTGCGCGCACACAAACACTAACCTACCACCGTGACCATTTCAGGTCAGCGATGTGTCTTTGCCTCCTTTCATCTGACCACTGCACACTTTCTCCTTGGCTCTTTCTTCCCAATCCTTTCACCTTTCCCTGCCTCACGTCGCTGTCGGCCCGCTGACAAACAAGAAGAGACCACAGACAACCGCAGAGCTGTAGCCTGGATTCACAGTGCGTGTTGTGCTTGGGACTCATTATTTTGAATTTCTGTTGAATGAACTAAATAAACAAAACAAATAACAATGAAAAGAGGATGAAGAAATAATGTTGCTCCGACTGTGGTTTATTGCATCACATTCAGCAGCTCACTACAGCCTCGACGCAGTGTGATGCACTCTATCCTCTTTTAGCACAAACAAACCAAACACTGGAACATAAACTCAACAATTCAAATGCTTTCCGACAAAAAAAAGAAATGTTAGTTGTCAAAAATAAAATTTTAGTGGATATTTTTCTTGCTGTTGGTGCTCTTCCCACAGTTTGGGAACCCTACAACTGCAAAGGTGTGAGTACCCCTACGTAGGCGTTTGTGTGAGACCTGGGCGTTGCACGTGGCGGTAAGAGCCATGTGAGTGAGAATTTTTTAAAATCTATATATATATATGTGCGAGGTATCTGTATATACTAACAATTGCTACTTGATTGTACTTTAATAGTTCTATGTTCTGCTACTATAAACTTCTATTCCAGTACATTTTGTGGGCAAGTCTTGTGCTTTTACTACGCTAAAGTTAGTTATAAAATTCATGGTGCATTATTAAATACTATGACTGTAACGATACATCTAACTAACGAGGCGATATGATTCATGACTATTTTTCACATAAAGAGATATAAGATGAAATTAAATCTCTTTGAATGAAATTATGAACAAAAAACTGTCCTTTTATAATTCCTTAGACAAAGAGGACAAAATACTGTACTATTTTTCTTCTCTCCTTAATAAAATTAAAGAATCCCCTTTCACTTGTGAGACAGGGAGGTAATAAACTTTACAAACTGCGAAACCATTAACATTTCCTTTTCTTTATAAAAGAGAAAAATAAAAACATTTGTCTTAAATCTGGGGTTGATAACTTTTGGAATTCAAGCATGAGACTCCTAAAGCAACATCCACTCCCCCTCCGCTGCCTGTCTGTGCCCCGAAGATCCAGCCCGCCTTTTACGACAGTCATTTTGACACGTTGGCTATGGCGTCCTGGTCCTACCGCCGACGCTGCACTTCCCTTGTTGATACGACTGGCAGCAGGGAGTTACCGCAAAGTGGTGTAAAAAGACCTTAAAATGAAGTCACAGTACATAGCGTCAGGGCTAAGTGCTAGACATGTATCATGCCTCATCGAATATCTCAAGGATGAATTGCCTAGTTGTATTGATTTTCAACCAGCTCCCAGTGGATCATTCCATCCCCATCAGAAACATTTATTTTCAATGGTAGTCAGTTCGAAAACTGATGTCAGATATTTTATGATTTTTACTCAAGTAGTGTTCATATTAGTGACATCAATCTTTGTTTTAACGCTAATCATTTCTCTAAACATAGAAGTTTGGGGCATTTTTACGATAGCGCTCTAAGTAACCAGAATCCTTGGTGAATTAAAACTTTGCTAGGACTTCATGAAAGTGAACTCCTCACTGTGGAACACACGTTGCCCTCTTTGCTCTGCAGGAGGCGCCTCAGATCGCTCTGCTTCCCACATACACCCATCCATTAAACAACATCAGCTTTTAACCAGCACAACTCGGAACTCTGTCCACACTCCCACAACCAACAATACTAATAACACAATCCCACTGTTCTCCTTTTTCTGCGGTATGTAAACACACACACACACACACACACACAGGCACACACACACTCACACAGGCTCAGACACACAGTCTAACTGCTCTCCGGTGCTACAGATGGATGCCACCACTCTCTCTGGAGCGCTGCCAGCGCCAGCTAGTGAACAGCTTGCCTGGCACAGCGCTCTGCCTATGCGTAACCACGTGTATGCGCGTTTGTGCGCGCACGTCTGCAGACACAGTAGCAAAATAGCCCAACGCAGATGGGTGGCCAAAATAGCCCCCCCCCTCCTGTATACACACAAACACACAAGAAAAAACGACACATGCGCACACACATATGCTCCAGAATGGCGACACACATACACACATGCACACACAGGGTCTCCGTTCTGCCGGAGTGTTCCTGACCTGGCACACGCTACCGCTTGCACAGCTGCTTCCTTCGTGGCACACACAAACACACACACATGCATCTGTGCTTAGTTTACCCTTCCTGTTAAAGGCATGGGAAGTCCACACTAAGTCTGTCACACACTA
>KV751318.1:9312594-9333158 GCA_001698575.1 Mola mola | reverse complement strand
GCCATGCACACAAACATGTAATAATGGGGCACTTTATCCCAGGTAGCTATTCAGCCTTGTATCTTTCTGCTTGTTTTCTGAGCGTGCAGAGAGAAAACATCAAGGTGATCACTTGGAAAGCCTCCAGTGCTGGCAGCCTGCCAGCGGAGGCCTATAGATCAGCATGATCATAGGAGTGTGTTAAGACACATCACTGTTTAATGATTTGACAATAAAATTAAGACATGAAAGCTTTGCTGGAACAATGGAACCAACGGAACACAATCGCAATGCAGCCGCGTACAGTTTAATGCTCGAGGTGTGATGTGCATCCTCCCGATGGGCGTGCTACGTGCTTTCGCTCACTGATCACACAAGGAAATCGCAATTTAAGAGCGAGAGAGCCTCACGTCGATTTAAGGCGAGAGGTGCTCTATGTGGATCAAACGAACGTGGGGAAACTTTGCAAACAGAGTGAGTCGGCTGGTAGTCAGCTTGCCAGTCAGTCAATGAGCTTCGGTGGCTGGCAGCAGGTACCCTCGCCCCGGCACATAGGGGAGAGCATGGTGGCTGGCAGTGCCAACTGTGCGCTGGGTAGCTGTGCCAACTCTGCCAGCCTTGCAGTGTCTGTTTGCCAGTGCCATCTGGGAGGAGCAGCTCTACAGTACCTCTCCTCAGCTTAGAGGGCATACACACACTCATGCATGGATGCACACAAGAAAGCAAGGGCAGAGATGTACTCTACATGCATGCAGCATGCACACAAACGGAATGACTGGTGCACACACACACACACACACACACACACACACACACACACACACACAGACACAGCCGGCCGCTGACAGCCCGCCATCTGTGCACTGCCTCTGACTTCTCCCTCTGCTGCGTTCGTTGCCCTTGTTCTTGCTTTCATAAACTCTCTGTCCTTTCACTCCCTTCCTTTCTCTCATCTAAAGAGCTACTCTCAAGACACTGATTCCTGTGTTATGTCACGGCCACCCATGTATTGAAGCTTTACATGTATATATTTTTTTATGCCATGGCCTGTAAGATTGAGTCATTGCTTGATGAGTGTTTATCAGGGTTACCGGGAATTGAACAAGACAGAAACAGAGGTCCACAGAGCCCCCCCCCCACACACACTCCTATGTGCTGATCAGAGGAGAGACCATTAGTCCTCCTAGTGAAATACATATTAGTTAACAGTGTTATTACCTAGGCCAGAATCAATCATTCAACACCTATGAACCCCAGAGAGGCCAATGATAAACACAGCAACAACGAGAGTGAATGTAAGGTAGAGAGGAAAACGAAAAAAGAAGAAGGGGATATAGGTTTAGAACCATGTAAATTCACATCAAAGAAAAGCTAGAACGGGTCACTGACTTCACCATGGGTGAAGCTCTCTCTCGTGCATCTCATTTTAAACCTCTGAACCATCGTTCGACAATGGAGGCCACAGAGAGATGCATGCAGTCCAAGTCAGTTTGAATGCAGTCAGAATGGAGAAATTGGTTACTCTCTCAGATGATTCCATCCCTACTTCCTTCGTGTGAACGCATAAAACAAAACAAAGTCTATTACACGTTGCTGACAAAGTAGAATTCCCAAATTCTAGGGCTGGCTGATATGACAATATAATGTATATCCTAGGATGAGAGAAAAATGTTGATATTTTCCTCCATCATTTTTTTTTTTTGACACTCACAGACATAGAGGAGCAACACGCAAAAAATCCCCCGCAACAATCCGTGACAGAACAAGATACAGTCACACCAAAAAGTGAGAAAGACTAACTTAACTACATAAAAGAAGACGCACTTCTGGTACGGGAAAGGAGACGGCAGTGAGGGACAAGGGTTTGGTCTGCTGCCTCGAAGATTTGTTCATGAAATGAGTCAATTGCAATGGCAGGTTCCAGCCTATAGAGGGCAGTCACTATGCGCATTTATTACAGTATGTAGAATACAAATACCAAAGTTTGGACATGAATCAATCAACACTAATCACCAAAATACATAGTTACGTTTAGTGGAAAGCAGGATTATAAAAAGGATCATCCCAAAAAGTACCACAAAATGTACTCCATTGAGGTATATATCATTCAAACTTCCAGAACATATGAAAATTCAGATGGGCCTATTTTTTCATTTTACAAGTTTAAGCAAAGCATCCGCGAGAGACAGACTGGAGAATCAAACGCGACAGACAGCGGATGAGCACAGGAAATGTCAGCTAACAGTGAAGGAGGGTGGGGTCTTGGTAATAGTGGTTTGGGACGTCTACCTAGTGTTCAATATATGACCACCAACATGGGATATTATACTTTACTGTAAAGTTCAGTCCTTGTGTTCGCTGAATATTGGAAGAAAATTGGTTTTACAAATTATTTGTGATGTCAAAGATTTTGCCTAAAGACCAGCCTCTTAAAATCAAGTTAACACCTTGAGCACAGTTTGTGAGAACAGCCATGTAGCGTCCGATCCTGCACACACCTGTCTATCGGTCTACAAAGTAATGCTCGGGCATTCAGTGGGAACAACAAGAGAAACACAGCTCTGGCTGCAGGGTGATTTTATTATTTGCATTCTACATTACAGTATAATAGCTTGAGTTTTGGAATACCAATGACATTACGGTTGTCCTGTGCAACAAATAGCCGTCATATTTTCAATCATAAACCCCCACTCTCTTCATGTTCCTTGCTCCATTTATTCCTTTCGAAGGCCACAACTACCTGCAATAACCGGTTGTTTCTCTCACATCTAATCGTTCGCTCCCCTCCCTTCCCTCCATCCCTCCAGCTCTTTACCACTTCTACCCATTTTCACCACTTATCCCCTCCCACCTCTGCACGCCTCTCCGTTCTTCCCTCCACCCAACCCCACTGAAAAACACCACATGCTCCGGCAGCAGCATAAGAAGTAGCCTCATTACAAAACAAGAAAAATCCATTTGGAGCAGCCGTCTGCTGCTTCTGTGACCCCCCTCTGATCTCTCCTGAGAAGAAATGCCCCACATCTCTTCTCTTTCCAACTCCGTGCTTTCCCCGTAACTCCCTCTTGGATTTTTCATTCTTTCTAATTGCAGTATATTTTTTATTTCTCTTTTTCTTTCATCTGTCTCGTGAACGTCTTAATTGTTAGTGCATTGCAGAATTTAGCACATTATAATGGTAACACAATATAATAATCACAGAACTAAACCGAAAGTCTAGGGACGCACCAATATATCAAATCAATATCAGTATTGGCCGATATTGGCAAACAGGGTGGCATTTACCACCATCAGTGGTCCATCTCATTACTTTTGCCCTGGCTACCTCTGCTGTCCTCCTGTCTGACCCCCTCTAATGATAATTACATTTTTGACTTTGTTAATATGTCCCTTTTTATCTACTATTATATACATCGTTTTTTTGTCATTTCATTTTTTATACAGAGGATTTTTTTTCCCACTTTCCTTGACACCAAATGTATCAGTATTAGTTATAGGGCAAATTCTTATTTTAAATATCAGTATTGATATCAACCTAGAACTTCCATAGCAGTGTATCCTTATGACATTCAACAACTAGGTTATCAAATCACATTATGTAAATATTTTGACCACTTGAGGTCAATGGAAACAGCCTATAAACATAACAGTGACATAATAAGACCTCATTGTTTTAGCACAACCTCATGTTTTAGCTCTACTTTGGCTGGATATTGTTGGCTAGCTAGCTACTAATTTTGTCTTTTTTGGGGTTGTGTTGAAAGTCTTTGGTTTATCAGAGGTTTTTCCATTATAAAATCGTTCTATTGCTCCAGCAGTGCTGAAAAATGCTGGTAAAAATTACATACATTACTCACTATAAGCAGCCCCATTCACATTACATGAAGTCCTTTCACAGGCGTGGTTGAAAATGACGCACATACAGGATGTTGAAGAAAAATCACATGGCATCGGGATAATGTATCCAGTATCTACAGGAAACATTTGTCATTTTTGTTTAGTGACCTCAAACTTGCAGTGTGGGTCCATTCAGTTAAACTAATGGATTGGATCGATTCTCGGCAGTGGCTCTCGCAGTTAGAAAATGAATCACCGCGCCACTTCCTGTCATCAGGTCTTTTAAAAGATCTTCCTTTTCTTTTCACCCCCCCTCCTCGCCCCATTCCTCCCTCCCGTGCTCTCTCTCTCGCTCTCTCCTTCTGCTCTGCCATCATCACAACATCTGATTAACATATGTCTGGGCTTTCACTCCCTGTCAGCTTGCAGGCATCTGCACACATGTGCACCCACACGAGCACATGCACACAATCTCCTGTGCTGCATCTCACGCTTAGGAAGGTAGAAGCCCTAAAAAGGCCGGACCTGCTTTAAACTGACTTCACCTCCATTTGTGTGTGGGCATGTGTACCATGAAAGCAAAGCATCTTCAACTTGATAGTGACTTACCGGTAATGGAGGAGAGCCGAGAGAGAATGGGATAAAGTAATATAATGGGACACAGAGAGAGACAGATGAGAGTGTAAAATGTGTGTGTATGCGCTCAGAAACAACAGCAACAGCTCCAGCAGCTCTCTTGATGACTCGTGGCCCTCAAAAATCACTCACATTCATGTACACAGGGTCTCTCTCTTTGAGCTCGTGTTTCCTTTCATAAGCAGACACTGATGCAATGGATTGAGCTTATTCAATAAGTGGCAGTCGGGAGCTGACGTCATATCCCACCTTCCACTCGCTGTAAACAGAGATCTGCTATTGACTGTTTTCAGCACTGGTGTCACGCTGGCCACCACCAGCTGATGCCAGTCGAACTATATGATCAGTCGGAGCAGCGGGAATATGTCTTTTTTCAAAATCTGATAAAGATTTATTGGCTCTCATCACTTCTTCAAGTGTGAAAGTGAAGATTGTGTTCAAGTAAATTGTTCTCACTCCTCTGGCCTGAATTGCCTGGAATCAGACCCATTTTCACATTCTCGTCCTCAACAAAAACATGTAATAACAGCAACGAGAGCAGGCTGCCAAACAAACACTTCAGCGGGGGCTTGCCAAAATGCATAAATCCAACTGACGACAACAAAAGCTGAGCAAAATTCTGCATTCAAATAGTGACGTTTGTTTGCGGCGACATATGATTTTGTAATACCTGTGATTTCACCTGTGTGTTGTAATGGCATCCCCAGTCATTTGAACACTTTTGTTGAAAAGGGACAAATGCCTCAGATGCACAAACACAAACACTGCGTTTACAAGGGGAGGAGTATGAGCAGTGCTGTGTTAAATGTTCAGTGAGCGCCAAGGGCTCACTTTATCCAAGTCAAACAAGTCAACTTGTCGAGAAGCTGCAACCCTGAGGCTTCAAGGAAGTTTGATTCACCCAGAACACATTGCTGCCGCTTCTCACCCCCGCCTCACCACCCTTCTTCACCTTCCATTCATGCCATTACAGAGTCAGTCTCAATACATGGGTTAATATATGTGCTTAAATTTGAAACAGGCAAATGAAAGGCTTCCTTCATACAGGCGCATTAACAAACTGAATAGTCACACAATGCTGATGGGGAGAAAACGTTTTGCTAAGGGGATTTCAATGAGACGGCGGGGCTGTTTTGTGTGGGACAGAGCCATCAGGCAATGTCTGTGTGTGTGTGTGTGTGTGTGTGTGTGTGTGTGTGTGTGTGTGTGAAGGGAGGGGGGGCGACTGGCTTCAATAAGAAAGAGAATGGGAGTGACTTTTTTGTGCAAGACTTGATAAACTCAATAGAGCTTTGGAGGGCCCACTCAATGATGAGTCAATGAGGTGGACTTGAATAGTGGGGGTGATGGAGTGCGGTGAGACACACACAAAACGCTCTCTTTCTCTTGCACACATACACACACACACTCAAATCCTACGCGGCAGCCTCTGGGCATTCGACATGTGTGCCGGTTTAATGGCACAGAGGGATGTGCGAGGGAGAAAAAAGAAAGCTAGCTGTATGCAAAAGGTTGTGTACAAACTCAGACACGTCTCTCTTCTTCCCTCTGTTCCCTTTCCTGTCATCTTTGCCCACTAACCCCTGCTTGGGTGGTGTCTGAAACTGATGTGTGTGTATCTGTGTATATAGAATATACGGACCCCCACACAGTTTACACTCCAGTGGAGACCATTAGTGATTCTCCACTAGACACCCAGGGAAGGAGTAGTCTGAGAGAGATGCAGGAAGAGAGGCAAAAGTGTAGAGGAGGGGAGGGAGGGAGAGTATCAAGAGAAGAAGGATGAGAGGGAGAGAGAGTCAGTGACAGACTGGCAGACTTGTATAGAGACACACACAGATGGGAAGATAAATGAACAGAGATTCTGGCAGAGCTACACAATACTGAGAGAAAAGGAAAGGGAACATCAGGGCAAACGTCAGTACTCTTCCTCTCTGTGAGTCCCTCTCTCCTCTTTCACTCAGCCAAAGGATGGACCAGAGATGGCCTCAGCTTTAGTGCAATCTGACGTAACTCGCCAGAAACAGAGTCTTAATACTGAAAATCAAACAGAGTCATACCCCAGTCATCAAACTGAAGAAAGACGCTTTGTAAAATCTGTCCAAAATGTGTCAGGCTTTATGGTGGACAGTTAGTGAGTCTGACAAACTCCGGCCCAGGCAAGCAGTATCTGGAGTATCCCTGCAGTAAACACAGAGAAACGGAGGTGAAAAAACGAGAAGACTGAAGGAGACGTGAAAGAGGCCACAGCAAGCGCTCCGCTGGGCTGCACTCAACCGCACTCCGGGCCACATACTGCCGAAGAGAACATATACGTGCGTGCATGTGAGCGTGCTCATGCAGGACGGCTGCATATGAACAACTCTGGAAAAAAAAAAAGGGAGGTTATATGGGCTTGGCCTTTGTGTGTGTGTGTTTGTGTTGATGGAAGTGTGAAAAAAAGGGAATTGCAGAAGGCGAGCAAGTGAAGGCGAGAGTAGTCAAAACGTTGCGATCAGCCGAGAGAAAATAAGCGAGAGAGAGACTCCCTGTGTGTGCGGCAGGTCCCCAGCCATCTGGACACTCTCCTCCCTCCTCTCTTGCTTTACCGCCACCCCCCTTCCTCTCCTCTCCACTGCTGACTGGTGTGCTATTCATGGCAGAGCCATTTCACCTTTCAGTGTGTTACACCCGCTTGCCACAATACATGCTAATGAGGTAGAACAAATGACTTTTTTGCTGTGGGTGCATGCATGTGAGCGGGTGTGAGCAGCATGTGTGTGGGTCGGTGGATGGGCTGCTAAATTCTTCCAATTTCAGCTGCTTGCTACCAAACCACTCGCTTAACTGCCAGAAGGTTTGTTAATGGTTATGCAGAAGCCATTTTTGCTTCCCCTCCTAAAAGCAGAAAAAAGCTGCAGAAACACGATCTGACGTCTCTGTGCACAGATGCTTGAAAACTCTCCAACCTCACCAAAAAAAACCCTTAATCCAGAGTCTAGGCATCTGTAATTTGGATGCACTTCTTGCTGTTCCTCAAGGATCTACAGTAAATAAACCACATGATCACAACAGGAAACATTACATAATTTCATTTCAGCCCGGTCAACCCAGACCAGCCCAATAAATCCTGCAACTATGACCACCTTCCATTTATCCACTGCTGTGTTACTTGGTCCAGTTCCAGTCTGATCCACTTGCTGATGATAAAGTGGAGCGGTAGCCGTCAGCGGTGACAGCGCACATTTGATGCTTGATTTGTTGCATTAGTACACAAGAAGGCAAGATTGAGACCGGCGAGAGAGGTGGCGAAGGGGAGAGTGAAATGAAGAGGAAGCAGGCAGGAGGAGAGAGTGCTGGGGTGTCGAAAGATTGAGGCTCAAGATGGGAGAGAAATGTAAAGAACTTGTGTGGCAATACAGATTGTCAAAATAAACTGCCCTTTAAGTCTTTTTTCAAGGAAGCGTTTCTATTCTATTCTATCCCTCGGTATCACTGGGTGGCGCTAACGACACATCTGCACACCTGCCAACTCTCTCTCCTTCCCCCTCTTTCTTCCTCCCTCGCTCCTTCCTTTGTGAATCACTGTGGCACCTTGGCTTGGCAGATATAATTAAATGAGTGCACTAGCTGGTGTAGCACACTGCACGAACTAGCGAGAGGCCACAAACAAAAGCACATGGTGGACGGAGCTTTTCGACAGGGCTGCCACAAGGAACGACAGCTGATGGTGGGCCACATCATATTTGTCTTTCTTGGGATGCTGTGCAGACCTTTAAAGAACTCAAATTGTCAATGGGTTCAAGTTATTTTTGAAAATGACACTATCACAGGCCTTTTTTTTTTTTAATCATTGAAAGTGCTTGTCTTCACAGAAGATTGGTAGGGCTCCTCGCAGCTCATTAAGTCAGTCTTGGCCTATGAGGTACCAAATGATCCTTAAAAAAAGCACTGATGTTCATATGTTGTTAATGTTCAACAACAAAAAAGGTAAGTTTTAAGGACTTTTTTATTGTTAAAAGTGGGAAGACAGGCTGGAAAGAGCCATTGTGGTGTATAAAAAATGTCAAAATGTGTCTTAAATTCTGACCCCGAACGATAGAGCTGTTTTTGAAGGCTGTTTTCTACATGTTAAACACAGCTCTGTTTAACATTTCCTTATCACACTCACACTTCTTGAAAAAAAAAAAATACAGCACACAAAACAGGTAAACAACTTGATGTAACTGTTTGCACAGAAATATACCTAAAAACCACAGCAGTTAAAGTGCACTAATGGAAATGGTGCCACAGTTCCTTTAGCTAGTACAGCAACAGGAACCAGGCCGTTCCTGGCTCCCCTCCCGGCCCCCGGGGCCCAGGGCCCAGCCCAAGTTACCACACAATGGGCCGTCAGAATGAGAGGAACCGCCGGCCATCCAGAGATAGCCCCGCTGGTCAGGAACCAGAAGGAATCTGTGAGGCATAAGGGGGGTGTGTGGGGGGGGCGAGTGCACAGAGGATGGGAACCCAGGGAGCAACAGAGAGGAGAAGGGTGGGGATGGTTGGCTTGTCGGGGTCAGGATGTGTGTGAGCGCTTGTGTGTGTCTGAGTGACAGATAGGACTGTGCTGTTCTGATAAATGTCCTCTTCCCATGCAACACACACATACACACACGTTATAATGCCAGGATGTTTTTGCTGGTTTCAGGTAATTAAAGTTAGAGCAGCAATCTTGGGATAGAAGGTGAGTGTTGGTTTAACACCGGATGGGGGGGCAGGGCCCGACCCCAGCTCCTGCCCCGGGTGGGCTAACTGTCCTATCTGGCTCCGTCACACACAGCCTTTGGGGTCAAACTATGGTCTGAATTTGAGGGGTCTCCAGAAGCAGACACACACACACACACACACACACAGTTCCACTGTTTCCATGACAACAAGAGCAGCAGACGTGCTCTCCCAACTGTCAAAGGACATGTGTACACATATGCATATAAAAAATATACATAGAAATCTTAAAAAGGGGGTGCTTGAGAGCTATTTTTATCACGTTTTAGGCTCCGGTCATAGTTGGAATGACAGAGGAAGCAAGAATGAAAGAAAATGAGAACAAATCAAACATCACAAAGAGAGTAAACAAGAACACAAGGAGGTGTCTAACTATGACAGCAGATTTTGCAGGATTTGAAGCATTTTCTGGCCAATTTGTTCCAGTGCTCTGGAGGAACTGTCTTCTGAACCTCGGTATGGCATCACTTGTTCTCATGTCTCAGGTCTGAATCTGACTGGCAGTGTATAGCTGGTAAAATGAAACACCGTGTCCTTGGCTCTTCCCCTGGCTCAAGTGTGCCATTACCGCTGCTCTCAGATGAGAAAGAGATTGTAAGAACTTTCCCAAACCAAAACCACTCAGCAGTGTAAAAATGGACGGTTTCTGATGGATGGGAGGATGTCAAAGTGTGGCTCTGCTCTCAAATGGGCGCACATTCACACAAATTCCCTTCTGAAGAATTACAGCAAGATTCCGTCCAGCGAATTTAGAATAAAAAATGTAACTCTCCTTTGCTTTGCCTCAGCGATGCTCCAGATTCTGATTTAATTTGCAGGGTGTGAATAAAAACACGCTTCACTTGAGATGAAGTGATACGTTTGAGATTGCGCTCCTCACTGTGTTCACGCTGGAGCTGTTTTGTCTTTGCTCACATACTAAGAAAAAAAACAACTGTAAACATCTTTTCATCTTTCTGAAATAAGGCAGCCTCACACTGGCAATCATCTGAGAGGCTGAAATGCAAGAAGTTCTTGTCTCTGCTGGCTGTGTCACATTTTACAAGCTGTCTTCTACATACCATGAATACAGCTTTTCTGCCCACCTCTTAATCCCCGGTTGCACTATAATTTTGTATTACAGTAAAGTACCTATAGACATTTATACATACAGTACATATATATATATTGCACACTGTGGCTCACATGCAACTGTGGTTAAAACTTGTCTGAACTCCTTCACATGGACTAGTTAAATATAGGGTGACTGATTTCATGTTATTTATCCCCAAATGCTGAAAAGCTCCCAGCATTGAGTTAGTCTGGCATTTGTGGCTAGAGGACAGACGGAAAATCTCCGAAATACATTAGAGGTCTGAAAGCTGAAACATGTATCCGAGCTCAGCAAACTGGAAATGTTGTTTAACATCCCGTACGGGGCATTCCTCTCCCCCTCGCTTTCTCCTGTCTGCCGCTGCCGCTTGGCTCTGTGTTTTGTGGTGTCTCCAGAGATTTACAGCCACTCACATACGTGTCCCACTTGCTTTTCCCTCTGCGCTTCCTGCGTTCTCTGCTGTCGGGGTCTTGTTCTCCAGATGGCACAGCACAAGCTGGGTTACATCAAAGCCATAACACACACAGACTTTTATTATGAAACACAAGAATCCCATTTTGGATCGTTCCCTCTGGTCTAACCGAGTGCCGGGACCTGCAATCTGGCAGCGTGTGCCCTAAATTGGTTGTCAGAGGAATTGTGTCAAATCAATAACAGAACCTCACTATCTAATCCAAATACATTTCAGGATTATTACTTGAAAATCCTCTAAGAACTTTTTCTCATGTTTGTATCTTGATTTCATGCTAGCAGGGACTCTAGCAGCATCTGCACCCATGCATGCTGAATGTATTTTCAAATTGCGTTCATCTCCTCAGCGTCTCACCTCCCGTTTTACCTCGCTGCACCCAAGGCCTCGTCCAGGACCACCTTTCTCCCTCGCCGGCCCTGTACTTTCTGCCTTCCTAACCCTCTCCTACAATCAAAATCTAATCCTTTGCAATCAATTCCCCATGAAGACACCAACGCACACGCATTTTCACTCAACTCAGTGAGCAAATGGATGTCCCCCAGACACAAAAGCAGCAAACACCAGACTGAATTCTCATCTCAACACATTATTACCTGGAAAAAGATGACTTTTGGGAACATTTTGGCTGCATGAGTACAAACACCGGAGACATGCCAAACCACTTAAATGTGTGATATTTCAGAAAAGGACTTTTATAAAAACAGACAGCGGGTAAACGTGTGGTGATGACACAATTCAGCGACAAGAGTAATCCCTTTTTATTGTAATAGTAAACAAACATGGTATCAGGACAAACACCAATGTGTTTGAACCAGGATGTTATTTTCCCGTCAGACAAAGGCCCAAGGCAGTGCGTGACTAATGCATTAGTGTTGTTGGCAGTCGGGGGCATCTGCCATGAAGCCTTGAGCAAAATTGTAAGACCAAACATGTGTTGTTTCCAAATACAGACAACTGGTGCTAATATTTTGTGCAAGAACTTTGTACTGGATATTTTTCTCTCCTTTTATTAGCATATAACTTGCCTTCTTCCTAAAATTGCTTAAATTATTGTTTCCTGAAGCCTCTGCAAGTGATGGAATAACAGTGTGTATGCTGTGTTTTCTGGGACCTTGTGTGTGTGTGTGTGTGTGTGCATATCTGTCTTTTGATATGGCATGGGGTACAGCAGTTGCCCAATGATGGTACTCTCAGCCAACACTTTATGGATGTGTTTTTGAATGCAGAACTGTGTTGCAGCATGCCTTAAGGAGTCAGTGAAAAGGTGCTTTATAAATGCTAACATGCTATACAATCCTCCTTCCACACACATTTAAGTGTACAACATCTCACACAGCACGTTCAAAGCTCTGCATGCCTTCATGTTGGATTGACAACCCTGCCATATGGTGCCGAGCTGCATGTCTGCAACTTCCTACTGTCTGTGCGCGTGTGTGGGAGCGATTTTGGCGAGTGCACACCTGCGTGTATGTTGTGTGTCTGTGATGTGTAGCTCAGCTCTTGGAGTGTGTGAGATGGTTAAATTTGCAAACTGAAAGTTACAGCTGTGCCAAACTGTCTAGCTGTATATTATTACGTGGGCAATTTCATACTGAGGGGGAACTGCAATGAAGTTTTTTGTTTTGTTCCAAAACAAAAATCTGTTTTGCAGCAAAATTGATGCCTCCCTGATTCTGTCACCCGAGTAGCAGCCTTTAACTCTTCACTCCTAAATGGGTAGCAGAGGTGCAGACAGACTCAAGGGTCCTACTGAAATAATTCAAGGGTCGGGGCTTTTCTCTTACTAAAGCATCTTCAAACTAACGACTAAGCAGTAATTTGTTCTCCCACATGGGAGGCATAAAAAGCAGAACCCCAGTTTCTTTGCAGTTATGGAAAAAGTGAAGAAAGAACAAGAAAAAAAAAACTTTATCTACCCGACTAACTGAATGTTATTACATTTTGTGAATGGTATGACTTTCTAATGGTTAGCACATGCGAATATGTGTGCACAGGGAGAGAGCAGTAGTTGAGGCTAAGTTAACAGCACAGGCAGAGGGGGAACCGGGAACCAGTGACTTATAAAGGATACTTTTTCCCCTGCCACACCAAAAACCAGATGTTGATAAAGAGACAAAGGGGGAGGAGAGAGGACAGATGGCCAAGACATAACCATCACCTGGGCCAAACATCTTGAAACATCTGAAAAAAAAACTGGGTCCTTACAAGGGGGAGATGGATTTATGCTCTCTCTCCTGTATTTTTATTACACGTCGAGAGCCGCTCTCCCTCCTGTGTGCTCTGTGCCTTCTCTAAGTGTTACCAGGACTAAAGAGGTCTGCTACAATCTGGAGCTGTTTAAATCCTGGAAATAGCTCAGATTCTTCCACAAATGGCTTAATCATGTAGAGAAGACAAACACGCCTTCACACCTTAGAAGCTGAAAAACTTCAGAGAGCCGAGTTTTCACGAATCTGCCGTGGCGCTAAATAACTTAATGTCACGATACATATGGACACTGCTCTGTGCAGGAGGGACCAGAAACACAATTCATATCACATTCTTTAAAGTGGAGTTTGGTCACCATGGAGACACATCATCTATGCCACCATGAAACGTGCAGCGGAGGATGACACGTCCATATGGTGAGAGCACAACAGAGGGGGAGAGCAGATGCTTTGATGAAAGGGTTGTCAATCCTAAATCTATAAGATCAGCTGGGGTCATGAATGTAAAATGTACGACACAGGAAGCAGACATAGAGTAGATGGATACTGTAGATGGATCGAGTCGAAGCAGATGTAGCTCTTAAGACACACAGCTACAGCGCCCCCCCCTTTTAACTTAATAATTATCAGCTAAAAAAACAAGCCGTGTATCCCTTTTGTGAACAAATACCCACAGTGTGCAATTATTCTAAGCATGCTCTTTCTGTTGGAGGTAGAGATGCCATCAAATATCATTTTTGGTGAGATAAAATGATGAAATGGACTTCAATTTTGTTCCTCTAGGCTAACAAACCCTGAGCAGGGTGGCCAGTGACAATTCAGACTATTAAAGGTTGGACAGGGACGTGTGTGTGTGTGTGTGTGTGTGTGTGTGTGTGTTAAACAAAATGAGGCTTTTACTTGGCCCATTTAGGAGAAAATGGACCAGGTCATTTCTTTACATAGCCCCCACCGTCTCCTTTGCCAGTCCTCTTTGAACCAATTTTCAAAATAGCCCTTCCTCCATATGAATGACACTCTGCGTTTATCATCTGAGGCACCTGCTGTCGGTTTGTCAACAAGGGAATCGCATGGCGTGAGCGAACGCCGTCCCATTGTCCCGTCGCCGCGTTTGTCTGTGACACTAACTGACAACAGCTGGAAGCCCTCTCATTTGGCAGTACCCATCATGCAAGTCAAATGTAACCACAAAAGAGAAGGGCCTCATTATTTGGCTTGCAGTGGTGTGATTTTTAACCAGCAATGAGAGGAAACAATGGTTGCTTGTGTCTGCTAGCGGCAGATAAAAGACTTGGAGCAACTGGAAGTCTTAAAACAACAATCAGATGAGTCGGCTCTGCAGTTATCGCCTGTATCTTATTATTAAAGGAACACATCTTTAGTGCAGATGTGTGCCGGTTGCTTGCGTCTACACTCACACATATACTCTTGTACTGACGCATACTGGGCATTCACAATACGCGAGCAAACTCCAACACACACGCACACACAAGCGCTTGAACACACATCTCCCTCTCTCTTCTTCTCTCCCTCCCTGCAATTGAGTGAACACGTCAATACTCGGAGGGGAAAAAAACAGAGGGCCCACTGTCTGCATCTATTGATCCGTGCTTCTCTCTTTCGCTCCCTCTCCCCGTCTGCTGATCTTAATTACACTTCTTTTTACCAGGCTAGCCAGGGCTCCACTCCAGCGGCTGCCCTTTTCATAAAGTGTACCGTCTGAATCCATACATCAAAATTAATGAGAGAGAGCCGAGCTGTAAATCAAACATGGGGGCTAGCCAGGCAGATAAGCGGGGACGGTGGTCATAAATGATGTGCTTTAACATGAAAAACTGTATCACAAAAGGGAAGAGAGTTATTTTCACATTGCAGATTAACAATGTAGAACTTTATGGAGGAAGGAACCTCGGTTTTGGTAATTAAAAGCACTAAAGCATGACGGGCTGAGGTGAGATCTCTCCCCGCCCTCCCTCTGTCTCCTTCTCGCCTCTTTCTTTGACAATTGGTCTGATTTTCTGCCTGCCCGTATGTTTTGTTTTAAGAGCTGTCTGTCTTGTTGTGACTAGCCATCAACCCTGCCACACACACGCCCATAAACAAGTGCAAAAATAGACTTTTATGATCGGGTTTTATGGACTGGGAGCAGAGTGAAGCTCTCCATTCCTCCACAATCGTCCTCCCAGAAAGTAGGGAGAGAAAGGGCTCCTAATCGCACAGCTTCACAGCTCGTACTCGCCATCAATCAAACCTGTCTGCGTGCCCTCTGCGATTGTGTGATAATGCCATTGTGTGTGTGTGTGTGTGTGTGTGTCCACACTCCCACCTTCTAGCATCCCAAACCTCTCCTGAATCACAAAACAAAATTAAAAATGGCAATGCAGTTATCTCTCTCCATTTGTATGCTTACATATGTCTCCTTTTGATTTCAACCAAAACACACGAAAAACAACAAACTTATGAAATCGCACAGACACACAGATTTCTTCTACTGCCCCTTTCCCACCCACTCTAATTTTTAACTCCACATCGGGTGACGGGTGAATATTGAGGAGGCTGGCGATAATGGGTAACATCTTAACTCGGCCACATTGTCACTGCCGCACATCACTAAGAAGTGCCTATTCAACGCCGCTACCTTTGGCAGAGACACACTTCTGTGTTTATCCTTTTGTGTTCAACAGACAAACTGTATAGACACCTGCATGTGCACTCAACATTCGCATGCACACACACACAAAGCAGAATCACATCCAGAGGCTTATCTTTTGGAATAAGAAAAGGGGCTTGTCAGGATGGCACATTGTGTGTGTGTGTGTGTGTGTGTGTGTGTGTGTGTGTGTGTGTGGGTGAGGGGAAGGCAATGTGCATTAGGGCGATTACAATATCAGCCGACTCCAGATGGAGGCAGGAAAATAAACAGAGAGAGAAAGGGAGCAAGAGAGAGAGTGTGTGCGTGAGCGCGTGTGTGTCTATGTGCTTGTGTGTGATACAGTTTGGAAAGTGAAGTTAATTAGCAGCTCAATCCCAGTCTATATAAGAGAGCAGTCTGTGTGTGTGTGTGTGTGTGTGTGTGTGTGTGAGTGTGTGTGTGAGTGTGTGTTTCCGCTTGTATGTACGATGTTTACGATATACAGGCATAGTCTGAGTCGTCCCGCTTAACAGCTGAAAAACTACATTTCCCAGCTGTCTCTGTTTAGTGACACTGCCACAGCTGCCTCTTCGAAACAGCTTCTCAGATGAGAAGAATTCTGGGACTGACATATTATAAATACCATTTCCGATTTTGTTTCCCAAAGTGTAAAAGAGCTACGAAGAGTCAACTGGCCCCATGAAACTTGATGAGCTGTCAGACTCGGCCCTGTTGGCCTCCTCTTCACTCGCCCCGTAAGTCTTGTGTTATCGTGAGTAAAAACACGAACAAGGCCAATAAACTCCGTTTGTAGTGCTCACTGTTGACTTTAACATTAAATAGGTGCCTATAAAGGACAACTCTCTTCTACAATAAAACAAAGACCTCTCAGTTCTCTGTGCTACAGAACGCACACACAACCGTGCAACACACCCAAATATACACGCACATACATACAACTCCTCCTATACCACTGCTGCTCTTTCTTTCGTGGGTGATGAAATTCAATAAGCAGTGAAGAAGAGAACTGCCCTCACGCTGATAACCATCAATGGGCCTATTGATCTACACACATGCACCCCCCCCCCACCCACAGTCATTCCATTTATAATTCACTCTGGAGCAGATCTGCGCATCATGAAGGCGTGCACGCGTGCAACACTATCTAGCTCGACTGCTGGCATTTGTCCCCTGAGCGCCAGGCTTCAGGCACAACATGTACCTGATTCCAAACCTTCTCTGTCACTCATCTCCACCATGCAATCGAGAGGTAAGTTAGTGGGTTTTAGAGCGAGATAGCAACAACACGTCCAGACTAAACTCAACTCTGCTGCCTCTCTCTATTATTATATTATCACGAACTGAATTATCCAACAGGACCCTAAAGCTGTTCATCTCCAGATAAGACATTGGATTTGGAGCACATAGTGTCTACGAGCACAACCTGTTTGCCAAACAAAATGAAGATGATCCACTTGGTTGTTGTTCTCTCCAAATTGCTCAATCAGATGAAATAAATCAATAATGGTGCAAGCTTTTGGGCATCGTGTTGCTCCATGACCTAATAAAAAAAAGCTTCGAAGAGAAAGTATTTTAATTAACGTGTATCTACGACGGAGTGGAGCTTTACATCTGATACAGAAATACACAAGGGGACTTTGTGGTATCGCTGACAATTTAACTCCGTTGACTCATCATCACTTATTGTGTAGAGCAAATCTGGACGGCATCCAGGCGTGTCTTTATGTGCGTGTCATACTTTAAAGAGGTGCTTTGTAATTACATCACAGCGTCAGAGCCTAAAGGAGAAATCGGTGTGTTTTTCTTTTCCTTCGACATAAAAGTAATGCATTGTTTGAGGCTGTGATCTAAACGCTGCGTTTGATATAACGCATTTATCTGTGGTTTGCATCAGAGGCACTCAAGGAAAAACATGCAACAAGAGGGTGGGTGTGTGTGTGTGCGTGCGCGGCAGTGCGTCACCGCGCAGACGGTCTTTTCTCAGCATCGCCTTCTCAAGCTGTGTATGTCAAAGCAACAATAAAATAGTTGCCTTCACTTTTGCAAGGCCACATCCGCCTCTCTGAGCGGCGGTCTGATGCATTTGACCCTACAGCCCGAGAGCCGGGAGGAGGAGGAGGAGGAGGAGGAGGAGGAGGGAGTGAGAGAGGGAGAACAGGTGTGAGGCAGGCTGTTGGCTGGGCAGATGGCCCCTGCAAGTGCTAGCTGATGCTGCAGAGCAGGGACCACAGAGAGTCAGCGGCTAACATTGATACGAGCCTGTTTATTCAGCGTGCGCACGTGGGCACGTGCGTGGACGCACACAAAAACAATGATAACTTGCAAACAGTAGTTATCATTTACTCTCCCCTCCCTTTGTTTGCCTTTCATTTACTCCCTCTCTCTCGCTCTCTGTCTCTTTATCTCAGTAAACACGCTCACTCCAGGTAATGGTCTTTTCAGTCAAGTCATATTTTAATGGAAGCCCCAGCGCCTCAAGAACAAAACAAAAGCCACGGATGGTACAATAAATGATGACAAGAGGTAACCAATTCAAATGTGATGACCACTGCAAGAAATGATGACGTAACAATAACCTGATAGTCCTAAATCGTTCAGGGTGTGATTTCCTGATTTCTAAACTGGCACAGCCTGTTTCCTCTCCTGTTTAGATTGCATATCAATACAAAGAATCTATAATAATTTCCTTTTTTATTCTTTACCCGACCTTAAACGCACCAAGACTTCATCACATCTCATCTACTTTGGAGTGGAGTCAGAAATCCCCCTCTGGGAAGCCTCGCGAAGCTTTCCATAGGACTATTTGGCATGCATAAAAATGTCCAAAATCCAGCGGGTTTCCAGGAGAGAGGAAATCTTCTTCCCTCTTTAATCTGAGCCCTGAGAACCAGTCGGGCATCGACAGCAGGTTGTGACCCGGCAGCCTCCCTCTCTGTAACATGAATGTCTGCGCTGCAATCCGAGTCGGGGGAGAAGGTTCCTGCTGGACTAAAGTATAGCCCAAACCCTTTAATTTCACCCCCGCACCACACGCACACAGAAACCAAAAAAAATTTAAAATAAATAGAAATAAATCTGCATTGCAGCACGTGGAGGAGACAGAAACTCCACATGGATTTGAGAGAATTATTTTAAGCTCCGGATGTGAGCCCGGAAATGTAAAGCCACTCAAAAACATCTTTCCACCAAAAACTGCAGAACGAGAGACATCAAGGACGACACCCTCTTAAAAAAAGAATGATTCCTAAACACATTTTAGACAGTGGTGAACATTTCTGTTTACTGCGTAAACGAAGGACATGATCTTTGTGATTTACTCCAGCACTGGGTGGTACGTGAGGCTCCATCCCGTGCTGAGACGTCGTCTCACCATGTGATTATTTGGGGATAATCGGCTGATAGCTGCAAGAAATGAGTCTTGCGAGATGGAGAGGGTCCTTCCATGAACTTCAGCTGCCTGTTGCCCGGAAATCAAGTCCACATCGCGGGTTTTAAGATCAGCCATGTCCGAGAAACGGAGCTTCAAGTTGCTCCAATTTAACCACAGTTATTTATGTGAAGTCAATTATTCTGAGGTATAAAAATGGATCAATTGACGGGTTGTTCCGCGAAAGTGACGAGGAACATTAAGGGATACCGTGTAAGTGTTAATTTTGAAGGACTGAGTGTCATTTGGGGATGTAGACAATCTTTCTTCAACAGCAGACAGTTCATAAAGACAACAATCTGTCTCTGTTTACCCTATATTAGAATAAAACGCGTCTATAAGCGGAACACTCACCATTACGCACACGCGCCACGCAATCACACGCTTTTCCCTTTCGTCGGATACAGGTTTATCATGTCAAAAATTAGAAGTGAAACAAAAAGAAAGAAAAAAATTCCCTGTTTTGCGGTTATTATTTTCTGAATATTGAGCGCACATGTCTATATAAGGTCACAAACACTCCCGCTGCGGCGTTAATAGGGAAAATATAAACCCGTGTGGTACGAGAGAGGCCACTTACACTGAAAAGAGGCAGAAATTCCCACCATGCGGCACGTTGATGTGAGAGGGATAAATAATTTCCACTCCTTGTGACTCCGCGCGGGGTCCCCTCGGCGATCCGCTCGCGTCCGGGCAGCTCTGGCGCTGTGTACTTCCAGAAGCTCGGAAACCGGCTTCAAACTCCCACAAGAGAAGAAGGGCAGGCTCGAGGCTGCTGATCAGTCGCCGGGAACGCAGAGGATGGCAGAGCCTTGTAGAAGAGCGCAGAGGCAGCGGCGGAGGAGAGACGAACTGGAGGATGGATGGATGCACCAGGGCGCCGGGCACCCGCCTCGTTCTCTTTCCTGTTATTTGTAGCCGCCTTTGCTCTAAAATCCCTTCAAGGTAGAGTCGGTCGAGATTGAAGAAATGTTGCCTATTCGGGAGATTGACGCGCACACCCTCGGTGGCAGGGCTCCGTGTGCTCTACTTCTCCGTGGGCGCGGGGAAGAGGAGTAGCGGCGCTCTGCCTCCAGTCGGCGGTGCGCAGCCGAGCCAGGTGGCGGTGGGCGGGACCGGCGCGCATCTGAGGAGGAGAAGGCGGCGACTGGGCAGCAGCCAGCATCTGTGTGTCCAAAAACAGGTTGGAAAACGCAGGGTCAGGTCAAGTCGAAGTGTTTTCTGCTGTGACAGTGGCTCGCGTCAAGGACTCCCAGGAAGATTAGCAACGCCTAAAGTTTTTTTTGTGTGTCCAAGGGCGCATGAGAACACTACACAGAACTGAGGATTTAAGAAAGGTTCACATTTTTTCCAACTTATACATGCTTGTATGTATATTAAAGCCATCACTGCTGGTTGTAATTGTTGCTCCTGTTCCTTTACCAAATATGGAGGACAAATCCACAGTGCTGATTCCGTGCAAAAAGGCATCCTAAAGTTAAGCCAAAGACAAATGAGCAAGGATTCAGCAGTCT
>KV751318.1:9293941-9311336 GCA_001698575.1 Mola mola | reverse complement strand
AAATGAAGAGCCTTAGAGGTTGCGTGCATTATATTCTCAAAAGGAACACAGGGAGATACAGGCTCTGGCACCCTCAGAAGCACAGAGCAAGGACTCTGTGCTCTACTTTCATTTTCCAGTCTGGCTCCTTTTGTCAGGCTCTGACAAAGGCAACGGGGCTACCCAGGATATCTGAATAGATGTAGGGGACAAAGGTGAGGGATGGGAAAATGAGGGAGGGAATTCTGAATGATAAGAGGAGAGGAGAAGAAAAAGAGCCAAGATTCATAATGAATCAAAGGAAGGAGGGAAGTGCGTGGCAAAAAGGTGGCTCCTGAAGGTCACAAAAGACAGGGCGATAAGGTGCCCGTTATAAACGAGCAACCAGTGCGGCCAGAAAAGACCAGCAGGGCGGCGAGGATGCCATCACTCCTCGCCTGTTTGTGTCCTCCAGTTTGTTCCCGAAGAGCAAGTTCTCTCATGACAATCACAGCGAAACATCTTGATGGCCGGAGGCAGAAGGATAGGCGTTGAGGAAACCTGCAAGGGAAAAGAGAATAGGGTAATGATCCGTGTGTGTGCGTGTGTGTGCGTCCTGTGATAACGGTGCATGAGAGCAGGAAACACACAGTGCCTGTTTTTGCTGCAGGGGTTCCTGGAAGTCAGCCGCCCAGTGTGGTCGGCGACACATACACACACAGGATACCTCGCCTCTGAAAGGGGAAAAACATGCTGCGTCTGATACATGTGGACACAGACAAGCAGACTTCCTGCATTTTCCCACCTACTGGGCGGCCACATGTAACAGTCACACACACACACACACACACACACACACACACACACACACACACACATATTTTACATTCATGGGGACAAAGGAAGAGTGGGACAAATATACACTGGGGGTTGACAGTAAACAAGTGCCATTTGAACCCCCATAATTATCTGGTATATTATCAACAGTGCCTGAAGCCGTGCTGCCTGCCATCAACATCAAAAACAAAAGGATAAGAATAGGGACAACTAAAGTAAAGTAGCATTGTGCTGTACTGAAGATGAACACTAGTGAAGTAGCCCTCCTTGCCAAATGAAGCTATTTAAATTTCCGGACACCAACTAACTTCCTCCACTCCACCTGCACACATTTACTCACTTTCCTGTTCGCCTCACAGATTTAGTATATGCTGGCCCCGCTCCCATTTGTTCTCTGCGATCATCTTATGTGACTCCAGCTACCTGCCATCATCACTACTGGCTTTTTGGTTTTCCTCTCTAACTGGATATGTTTGCCATATCATGGTCTCAAAAGTGACCCAAACTGAATTTGGGTAATGCTGTAGCTTTATTGGTTCTGTGTGTGTGTTTGAGTATCACTGTGGAGAAAAAGTTGGCAATGACAGAAAACCCCCAAATAGTTGAAATTAGATCAATGTTGGAATACTGAAACAATAAAACACTGCTATTATTGCATTGATAAAACCAAACACTTTCTTTCTAAAGTTTGGGTCTGGTGTGCCTTAAAATAATACTAATAATACTGTGCAATTGATTAATAATAAAGGACTCAAGGTTAATTTTTATGAATTTGACTTTTTGTATTATACCTAAGTCCAGCAACAGCCATTGATTAAATTCTTAAAAACACATACATAAAAGCATTTAATGAAAAAAATCCCTTTGCCTTAGAATGGCTTGGATGTAATTCTATCATCCTCTGACTTGTAAACTAGTCTACTATATGCTGCACGGTGGCAGGTTCTAACATTGGAGTAATTCAGCCAAACATGTTTGAACCAAACACAGATTCCGAGGAAGAAGATGAAGAGCTACTTTTACAAGATTGCTTACGAGTTGATTGATCAGAATGGTCAGTTTTGTTTTTGCAATATTAAGCATCACCCCTGCAAACTGTCATGATTGGTTTTCTACGTAGAACATCCAGGTTGTTAGAATTGTATCATGATGTGTCTTGTAGTACATGAAACAACAGAAATACACAGTAAAAAATCTTTTAGCACATCTCCATTACTTGTGTTGTTTGGTGACGGCTTTGCACATAAATCACACATCATCCAAATATGTTGCACTATACCTGTACCTGTATATGTTTCTTGTAAGCATATACAAGTAAAAGTAAGTCGTGAAATCCTTAAAAACACCTGTTTGGAACATTCCACAGCTAAACAGGGTAACTGGTAACAGGTGACGGTATCGTGTTTGAGTTTTGGGGCAAATTGTTGCATTCTGTTTTACCTACATTTTATATAGCACATCAAGCTATGTACTGTATATATAGACATATACCACACCTATCAACATGTATTATAAATATGTCATGCTCTGAATGGCAAAATGTGTGAACAAGTAATAACACTGGATCTGCAGTAAGTAAAGAAAAGCATCATTTAATCTTGATCCCATCATCAATACAAACATGCAACAATGGACTTCAAATCAAATACAATACAACTGATCTTAAAAGCAATGAATTCAACAGTTCATACACTTGCCCTCATTTGGTGACGGGAAAGGGGGGGACAGAGCTGCATTATTGGATAGCAGATGCAGTGCAGCATCTTATACAGGTACAAGAGAGGGATCTTGCTGGCACACTGGGGTATTATGGGATTCAACCCACCGTCTGGCTGGTAGCAAAGGAGAAGAACTAAGTGGGCGGAATCTGACAAGCCGTGTCTTCCTCCATAAGAATGTAAATGAGTCTGTCCAACTTGTGGAGAAGGACTGAATAAACATCCTGACAGCGTGCAAACGTTTGAGACAATGACTCTCAAATCATGCTGTTGATAAGCACGCCTCATTATGTCATTGTCTATTATAAGACAAAATCCACATCCAATGAGCAGCGATAGGATGTCATCTCATATGTCAAATATGATGCAGGATAGATGTCTCCTTTGTGGAAGCAGAGAAAAAGATTAAAATAAGGGTAACCCCACTGTATTGTCTTTGTGTAGATCAAATCCCAAAACGGTATATATTGTATATATATATATAGATATATATATACACATCTGTCACTGCTTTTATGCTGGGACCTGGAGGAGATCCCACAGTCCTTTGAGGTGCTGTATTTTGATCTGAAAACGTGAAAAACACATTTCCCTGATCACGTGTGCACCGCTCTCTCTCTCTTCCTATACCTCTCCTCACTGTCTCAGCACTCCTGTGTTCCTCACACAAAATGTGAGAAATTCTCTCTGGAAACAAGAACCACTGAAAGTTGAGACCCGATTTTGGGATGACGCGACGTGAATTACTTTGCTGAGAAGTGACCCTGTTTTAACAACTGGAAGTGTAGTCGGTCAGCGAGACCTTTACATGGGTTTTTCCGTTTGTATTATATAGGAAAATTAGGAATCCAGGGGTTTTTATCCACGCTGCAACCCAAATACAAGATGTTAAAGAAATTGCTCTTGTACAGGAGCGCCCATGGTTTTCTTCCAATAAGGAGTGACTTGTTTATGAAAACACACTATATTGTAATTTCTACAGCTGTGCTTATCCCTTTGTTACAATGACACGCAGTTGGTGAATCACATTCTGAGCCTCTTGTTGTTGACGAAACAAATGTACAGTGGAATTCAATTGATGAAACTACTCGCTAGCTCAGGAAATAATTAACCACCTAACATCACTCCATTGTTTTCAGCGGCATGAGTGTCTTGTTGACTCACTGCCTCGAGAACATACTTTCACTGTTTATTCCCGCCATGCAAGGACACATTTAACGCCTCTACATGTAAGATTATAATGAACATTTCAGAAGTTACAACACCACAGTTACAACTGTGGTGACAGAATTATGCTTTCTGATATGATGGATTTATTTTCCATGTGTTTTGTATAACTCAATGGTTGCTGCTACAGTAACAGATTCAACGTGCTGCCAAACATATATCCATCAAATTAAAATGAAAGTGACTCTTAAGGAATTAAGGAATTAGTGTCGTCTATGTCAGCCATCACATAAATAGTCAACCCGCGCTGATTTTGTATCCTCACATTGTCTAACCAAATAACTCTTTGCCACAAGGAGGACGTTGCATTCACCAGCATCATATCAAGGCACACAGGGAACACTCACACCTCAGGTGTTGAATTTATGATGATGCCCCGTTATGTTGTCTCTTAATTCTTGCTGGGATCAAGAACAACATTGAACCGAACAGACAAGAAGCCGAGAGACATGGTAGCAAAAAGAATGCTGTTATACGTGTGGAAATAGTTATGTTTTACGAAACGCCATGGATTTTACCAATTTTTTTTTTTTTTTTTTTTTTTTTAAATACTGGAATAAAAAAAAAAAAAAAGCATTTGGTGCAACGTGTCAAACTTCTCAGAACCAGTTTGCTTTTCAACATGCATACACTGTAGAATCACGTAGTTTTGTCACTGTATATGTGTTACGTCATTGTACACACAGCAGGTTTTCCAAGCATTGCTAGACAACAACAATAACTCTGGTAGACTGCAACGTCACAACTATACTGGCACACAAACACGACTAGTTCAACACTTTTGTGCTGCCCCTTCCTTGGACCACTGCTGGTTCACTTTGGCATCCATTGTGCAAATATCCGTCTGACAACAAACCATACCAACTCTGGCTTTCATGGGGCTTTTTGGTCTGTGATCACAATAACATACTCTCCAGCCTCTGACATGAGCTGTTCTTTGGTGGAGATTAGAGTTGGGGCTACCTCGCTACTGGTTTTCTTGGCCGAGAACCAGTTCTTGGTTTTCAAAACACAAAGAAGTAGTTTGAAAATAGCTGCTGGCTCTGAACCAGCACCAGGTCCTTGACGGAAAGGTCTGTGTGAATAGGGCAGCAGAGCTACTTCACTCTTCTTGACTCATGCACGTTTTGTGTGAGAGAAAGAAAAAAAGAGAGAGGTACAGGGCTTTGCTCCTGGTGAAGAAGGGGAAAAAAATCTGATGGTAGTGGGGCCAAAACCAGAGAAACTAAAGGAAGAGTTATCTCCTGTTACAGTCGATGAGTCAGAGCAATAGAGCTCCACCACCTCAGGGTGGTGAAAAAGAGGCCTGAAGAAGAGGCAGTAGCTAGCTAGCTTTTAATGCAGCTATTCTCAAATCTTTCTACATCACCACGAAAAGATGAAGATTTGCACTTTACAACTTTACATATGATAATGGTTGTGGGAAAACTGATGTGTCTGTTTTCTTGTATTCAATATTGCCATGTAGGAGTAGTGGTGCTTCATGTTACTATCAACCTACATGAAATTATAAACCTTTTTCCAACTTTTGCATATTCTGATATTGGTTGATGGGTTCGAAATACATGTGTTAATAGAGATTTGGTCAGGTTTTGGTTGGCACATGGTGCTGTCACATTTTTATGAGCGTGTCAGGAGAAGGTGGGATGAAAACAGGAGGAGAGAGAAGAGGAGATGACGAGTACATCAGACAGATGAGACCCACGAAAGAGCTGCTGAAGAGGTGAAGAACAGGGTGTCAGGGAGACAGATAAGACGCAGAGTTAACACAGTTTGTCACAGTTCAGATTTATCACAGTTCCAAAAGAGCCCTTGTCACACAGCAGAAGCTTCAAGGCCAGGTTTGTTAAAATTGAACACAGCATTAACAGCATACAATCGAGCATGTGACTGCTTCATCACTGTTAAACGATCATTGTTGAATTTCTTCTGTTAAAAATAACAAGTGCAAACAAAGTTGAATGAAGATAAGCATCTTTAAGTTGTTGGCAACCTACATCTAGCAACACTGTTTCTAAACCCAGACACTTTCACGCTTACATTCCATTGAAAATTAGCTGTAATTGCTTGTAAAATTGACCATGTGATGTTTTAAGATATTCTAATTGTGGCAAAGAATAGTCTTAGGTCTTACCTTTCTAAATGTATTCTGTTTTGATTGTTTACTTCATCCCTGTCTTTATCTGAGACCATAAAACGGCGCTATCATTAGCGATTTAGTTGTGCTCTACCTTTATCTTCATCTGGACACCCATATCTCCACATTGTAAAAGCTGAATGTCATAGGCTAAAAAGATGTGCTCTAATGTTGTTTGAGTCTGTCAACAAACAACAAAGCAGTTTGGTTCAGGGTGTGATGACCCAGAACCAAACTTTCCATCTTCAGAAATGCTAGCATTTAATATCTAACAACTGCAAATAATGCAGTAAAGCCTGGTTAATATCCATGTGAAAATACAGATGCCCTTTCAGGGGCAAAGAGTGTCGCTCAAACGTGATCTCAGTGCTTTGTCACATCAAAGTAAATATAGTTATTATATAGTTAAAAGTTGTTTAAAATGTGCCTTTGGAGTGGCAGACAGCTGTGGTGGTTCCCCTTTTCAAGAAGGGGGACCAGAGGGTGTGTTCCAACTATTGGGGATCACACTCCTCAGCCTCCCTGGGAAGGTCTACCACAGGGTGCTGGAGAGGAGATTACGGCTGCTAGTTGAACCTCGGATTCAAGAGGAGCAATGTGGTTTTCGTCCTGGCCATGGAACACTGGACCAGCTCTATACCCTCGCAAGGGTACTGGAGGGGGCATGGGAGTTTGCCCAACCAGTCCACATGTGTTTTGAGGATCTGGAGAAGGCTTATGACCGTGTCCCTCAAGGTGTCCTGTGGGGGGTGCTGCCCTTTGTAACTGGTTCTGTTCATAATTTTTATGGACAGAATTTCTAGGCACAGCCAAGCAGCGGAGGGAGTCAAGTTCAGTGGCCTCCGCATTCCGTCTCTGCAATTTGCAAATGATGTGGTCCTGTTGGTCTCATCGAACAGTGACCTCCAGCTCGCACTGGGATGGTTTGCAGCCAAGTGTGAAGTGGCTGGGATGAGGATGAGGATCTTCTAGATCTGAAGCCATGGTTCTCAGCCGGAAAAGGGTGGATTGCCCACTCCAGGTCGGGGGAGAGTCACTTCCCCAAGTGGAGGAGTTCAAGTATCTCGGGGTCTTGTTCACGAGTGAGGGGAAAATGGAGTGGGAGATTGACAGACGGATTGGGGCAGCGTCGGCAGTGATGCGGATGCTGAAGTGATCTGTTGTGGTGAAGAGAGAGCTGAGCCAGAAGGCAAAGCTTTCAATTTACAGGTCAATCTACGTCCCAACTCTCACCTATGGTGATGAGCTCTGGATAGTGACCAAAAGAATGAGATCGCAAATACAAGAGGTCGAAATGAGTTTCCTTCGCAGGGAAGGAATTTGTAAGGCTGGGCTCAGCCTTAGAAATAGGGTGAGGAGCTCAGAGTAGAGCCACTGCTCCTCCACGTTGAGAGGAGCCAGTTGAGTTGTTTCGGGCATCTGGTCAGGATTCCTCCTGGACGTCTTCATGGGGAGGTGTTTGGGGCATGCCCATCTGGGAAGAGACCAAGGACATCCTGGAGAATTATGTCTCTTGGCTGGCTTGAGAATGTATTGGTGTCCCCCTGGAGGAGTTGGTGGAAGTGGCCAGGGAGGGGAACGTCTGGATGTCCCTGCTCAAACTGTTGCCCCCGCAACCCGGACCAGGATAAGTGGCACAAAACGAAATGAAACGAAATGTAGACAAGGTGGCAATCTCTGCATTCTTGCAAAAACACCTCTGAATCAGGGAATAAGTGTCAGAGAAAAGAACATATTAGCAAGCATTGTCTGAACATGGAAACAGTTCCACTAGCTAACTGCAATAGCATGAGGTGATAAATTAACAAATTAACAAAAATTTGCTTTGTGTTTTGAATGGTTTGATTTACCTATTTGTGCTGAGTAAATGACGCCTCATTCAAAACATCCGTATTGCCAGAAGTCAAGCTCATCTAATTGGCAACACTAAGAAAACTTAGCTGTGTGCTAAAAGTGTGCTGTCATCCTCTGCAGGCATTGGGAACGTAGTATACGGTCATGTTAAAGATTTCGTAATGTATTTTGTTTCCTTTATTTTCCTCATCCAATCAGTAAATGATGAATTTAAAGATGTTTTGCTGTCCTTTTCACTTTGCTAATTTCTGCTATAGACTGCTCCATTCTAACGTTATAGTTATTAATCAATGCATGAATTGATAATGATCAATCAACACACTTCTATGTGTACTTATTATATTACATAAAACTTACTGGATGCTTAAAGGGTGTGTGTGTGTGGCTAACTCTTGTAGTTCTTGTCAAACACATCATTGTTGTACTTAGTCATCATCAGTGTATGTCATTTTCTGATTTGTCATTTCAGATTTGAAAATATTACAAAGCAAGTCCAAATAATAATGATTCAATGTTTAAAATGCATTAGAAATGTTTTCACCTAGATTATTATATGTGAAGCATGGACAGCATTTTTCAGGTTCACTATATACCCGATGTTCAAAGACTTAATAACGCCCCTCGCAAAAGTAAAAGGCAAAACAAGGAGAAAGGTCTATATCCAATTATACCACAGCTGGCATTTAACCAAACCTTCAGATCAAAACAGTTCTTCATGGAATAAATTCCAAAGATTGGCGGCAGTGCCACCGACCCCATCAATCATCACCACCCACCTTGCTACACCTTAGTTGCAGACCAGACTTCCCAACTTCCTCCAAATCATCGGCCAGATGGCCCTCACCAACGTTTCGCCCACTTTACACACCTGATATGAAGCTATCCGTCATCTGATAACGACCAAGCTCCGGCGGTCCCCCAGCTGGGGCCTCTGCTGCCGCACTGGGCACTGGTGGGTATCGGAGAGGAGTGGTGGTGGGGTGGCTGGCGCACAGCCTGACTGCCCCTCTGATGGATTGGTGCCAGGCAGTGTGGCTGGGGAGGGGCTAGGAAGTATCCCCTTAATAAGATTCAGTCATTCAGTGGACCATGGAACAGGTGGAAGCAGAAAAAGGGGGACAATGGGGAGAGAGAGAGGTATGTGAGTCAGGATGAAATACAAAGAAAAGAGATGTGGCAAGCACTGTAAAGAAGATGAAATGGTGGAATCGTAACCAGCAGTGATGTCCAAAAATCTGTATTCCAAAAAATGATGTTCCCTTATCTATATTGGTTTTCTTTTAACCAAGTCATTTTTGTGCCTAAATGCAACCAAACCTCCAACATATAATTTTCTGGACTGGACATTGTTTTATTTTTGCCACACTGAGTATGTTTTCAAGCACAATCATGTTCCAATATTATTCCAAAAATAGCAATATTAACAATTTAATACAGGTGATGTACCCAGCATATTCTGTTTGGATAATCCTAATTAAGCTTTTGGGATATGCCAGCATCATTCCTGTTAACGAGTATTTTCTGAACATGTATACAGTGCTTTTGAATTATGCACTTTAACTGGGGTGATTGTCGCAGTAACTGTTCTGATCTATGCAAAGTTTTGCAGAAAGGTAACAATGAATGGGAGAAACATTAGTGCAGTTTGAAAAGGAAGTGAATTCCCCCATGGTGCTTAATAAATAGGGCATGTCGTACTGGGATAATCAGAAGATGTAAATGTTGGGGCAATCTTCATTTTCATTTGCAATGTAAACAGCTTGTTCAGAATTTTTTTTTTTTGAATAATTGCAAAAAGCCTGAATATCGTGAGCATGTAATGTGTGAGTTGTTGCAGTTCTAGAAAGCACCCTCCTTTAACCTCGAGGAGGATGACTCTATAAATGTTTGCATTAATGAAAAATAAAGAATTTCTATGTAAACACATTGGAAGAACAGGTTTCTTTACACCATTTTTTTTTTTTTTTACAGTTGACAATAACTACTGAGCTGAACGGTAAAAATATTTTACCTGTAATCTAAATGAGGACAAAATCACCTGTAGCTCATTAAAATAATTGCCATCCCTACTTATACAACTGGCTGTAAACAGTGACTTTCGAGGCGGCTAGATACAATTCTCCCTGTGTTAACAATATCTTAGAGTTAGGTTGATTGACAAGAGAGAAATGACTTAATAGCTTATGTTGAGCCTAATGTAGCAGTGTATCCAACTTTCCGCATGCTGGTGCACAGTGAGGGAGGCTAGCAGCATGAATACAGTCTACACAAACACACACACTTGCAGAGCGGCGGTTCTCATTAGTGGAGTCCGTTTGCTCTAGGCAGGCAGGGCCCCTGCAGCAGTCTTCAGGAGTCAGAGGAGCCATTTGTCAGTGGAAAACAATTAGCGGGGAACGATCCGTTCCATTGGATTTAATGAGTAGAGCCGGGTCATTCTGCTCACAGCAGCAACATGCAAAGGTCATCAAAGGCTGGGAGCGACGGACAAGCAAGTCAAACTCACAGAGAAATACACACCTCGATTACTTTTCATCTCTTTTTGATTTCTCTAATGATGCACACACTTAAATGATGAAGTCACACACTAACGTATGGACACACACTGCCGCCTCACCCCTCACACATTTATTTCAGGTCTCTATAAAACTGTTCATCTCCCTCCATATCATCGAAGGCTTTAGCAAAATCGTTGTCTGTGAGTGAAGTCTTGCATTATTAGGAGGGCATTGTCTATGTTTGTGACCTTGGACATTACCGATGGCATGATGATATACAGTATATAATGCTTACACCATGTTAGTCTGGATGATTAGCTGGGATAGGGTACCTATAGTAACACAAGCAAGAACCAATATCTGTATTTTCAATTTCAAAAGAGAATAATAACATAGGGCAAGCAGCGGGAATGCATGAATGCCGATTAGCCAACCAATGGCGATGTGGAATAAACTAAACTCAGTTCTATGAAAGATATTCGTTGGCCATATCTGTCTTTCTGCAAAAAAAAATTTTTTGTTGTTGAGTTGAGATCTCATTTAGAATTAATCAGAAATTTTTTATCTGCCTGAAAAAAATGAAAACAAAACAAAAACGATTGCAGCGATAATTAGCTTTCTTTGGAAGCATTTAATCCTGTTATTTTCAGGTCAAGAGTGACTGACCACTCTACGCAGGAGTGAGTCCGTATTTGGGTTAATTATACTTGACCTGTGGCACAAAAAACAGACAGACCAAAACAGACAGATGACTGCCTTAATTGTCTGTGGCATCCAGTGCTACACCAGCCAATCTTAGCCCATATGTTTCTTCAACGTTCACTAGACCTAATGGGCATAAAATTCACTTTGTGGGCCAAATATTATTTTGCTAGCTGTAGCAGTTCTTGCAAAAAGAAAGCACAGCATGGGCTGAGGAAGTGCAGACAATCTAACAGATGTCTGGGAACAATTTTAGAGTATGTCATTTTCTGTAGTCTGGTCCCTTTTAACAGGTGTTTTCATATTTATGTCTTGCTATACTAGCATGAGAAAAATGAATCCAGAGGACCTGGTTGGCCAGACATTTAAAGATATTATAAACAAGTAGAGAAATTAATTGAATGACTACTTTGGGGCCACAACTTAGGGATCTCATATCCTGGGCAGGTCATTGCAATATTTGCTAAAAATGATTAGAATATTATCATCAAATCAATTACTAAAGTGAGGAGGAGAACTGTTTTCTCAGAAAAACTCTTTACGTAAATATATATGGCAAAATGTCATGACAACATAACAACTGTTAAAAAACCTTTAGTACATAAGCGCAATATGTTTGTAAGAGCAGGTGTGAGCAAATCTATCATGTTACCCAGATAATGTGGCTTTGTGGCATAGTTTATTTGGCAAAAAACCCATCATTGCTGACATTTCACATAGCAAATACCTTAAAATCGAACACATAGAACTGAAGAATCTCAGTAGATTTTCATTAAACAATGACTTAAGAGGGTTAGCTCCTATAAATTGCTGTGTCATGTAATTCATATTCATCACACAATCACTAGATGGCCAGCTCATGATGTACTGATGGCATCGCCGTTAAAGTTTAAATATTTAAGCATGATAATAAATACATATAAAATCAATAGTTACAGCTGAAGTGTGTGCCCCACCTTAACTTAGGAACGTAGCTTGGGGGCATCAATGTCCACCTAATATTAACAGCACACTCAGGGTTGTGTGTTTTCTATGTGAGAATTTGTGTTTAAGGTAATATGAAAACAAGGTACACAACAATAATGTAATAATATAATATAACAGAGCACTGTGAAGCATTTTGAAATGGTAAAAACACAGAAAAATGTGTGGTCTAAACTAACGATTTAAGAAGAAGTTGTAAACTAACTTTTGAAATTTACAATCTGCAAGAGAGCAAATGAGGAATTTCTTTTCAAGACTGAATTACTGTTAGTAAATTATTTGGTCTAATTAATAGCTGCTCATTTCCTGCTCACCATGACTTCAAAAACATTCAAATTACCACTTTAGATCCATCCATATACAGTATTTACAGTCTATTTACTGTACATGCATGTGTGCCTATGCTCCTAAATTAACCAATAGATGTTTCTATCTCCTCCAAATAAACTGACATACAACATACCAGGACTCTCACAGTCTTTGTGCAATAGCCTTGGTTTGATCAGGGAGCGAGATGAGCTGAGATGGAGAGCAGTGCAGTACAAGAAATGTACACCGTGCACCACATTTCATATACAGCGCTTTCACACTGACAAGGTTCTTGTTCTAGCTCTGGTTCTTTTCTTGTTGGTTTCAAGCAAACTCGTCAGTGTTCAGACCATTTTAAGTGGAAGCAAAGTTCTATAGGCCCCCCGTCATCAAAGGAGAGCGTTGCTCAATGCACAAGGAAGGCGGATGTATATATATATACATATTATACCAAAAATCAAGCATGTACCAATTGTTGATGATCAGACATAGAAGATAAATATGCTTCAGGGGAATGGTATGTAAACAAGCACATTAAAGGTTACATTTAGCAGGTGAATCTATAGGCTTCCAAACCTAAAAATTTCCTAATTTGAAGTTTCTGGCTGGTTCAAAAGTCCGTTTGGGAACCAGAACTGGCACAGAACTATGTGGATGTGAAAGTGAAACCAGTGTGCACACAAGAAGAGGGTTGTCTAACAGCAGCCACTTCACTGGCTTTAAGGGGCAAATTAACTGAGCAATGGCCATTCAGCAAACAGACCACCTGGTGGAACCACAGCCCGAACCCCCCACCCATCCTACACTTAGACCACAGGGTGGAGGTGAGTGGTTTTTGAGTTGCGGAGTGCACATCATAGAATCCATTTTGCTGTTGAAATCTAATGAATTATAACGCCTCACCTTAAGTTAAGTAGCAGTGTCACCAGGGGGCCAAATAGTGGGTGTAGTTGCATTTACATGCATGTATGTGCTTTTCATATAACTAAAGGCTTCAGTTTTACCCTGACTGCAGACATTCCTCTACTTTTTGTTGCATTCAGCTAATATGATTTATAAAAATCTGTAATTTGTTGCCAGCGGTAGGGCAACAAATCATAAGTGTTCCATGACTGTGGGCATTTCCTGAAGAGATGTTGCTTGCGTTATGATGAGTGATCAGCAGTGCGCCATCTCATTCTTCTGTGCCTCTTCCTTAGAAGTGTAGGAGATATGGAAAGTACACTGTGATGATGGTGCACAGTAATAAAGGGAAACTATCATGACCCATAGTGCCCATGGCATTTTTTTCTAAAAGAGTTGCTAAAGCCTGACACAGTTGGTGGAGTAGCAGGATGGGGAAAGAATGTGCAAATATATATGGCTTGCACACTTATGTCGCTTCATACAAAAACAAAATGCAGTGCACGCTCAACGTGTGTGTTGTATTACAGAATACAGGGGAGGGGGGGGATTTAGACAAAGGGAACATAGAAGAAGTGATTTTGGTAATGACAAGCACTTCACAGGCAGATCCGACCTCCCTCCGCCCACGCACCCTGATGAGATAATTCCATCTCCAAATTGCAATCAAAGCTCCGAAAAACACTTGAGGAGCAGGAGCCCTTTCAGCCATTAACTCGCCAGGTCCTGGGGTGCTGCTTTCTAAATATTATATATTTCTTTGAATGTGTTTTCTGCATATTTATTTGTACTTAATTATTATTCCTATTACTCTTTGTCTTCCAAGCCAACAGTGGAACTTTGGGGGCATTCTTAATGTTCAAGCTGGGTAAGTGCATTGACAGAAAAAAAAAATATTCAGGGTTTACGATCTCCATTAGCCGCCTCCCCCCGGTCATTCCAACCCCTTCGTGTACATGAGTGTGTTCTACAAAGGAGTGCATTCACAAGCTAGTTTATTCATTCTTATTTGGCTATTAAAAGTATTATATTGTACAAAGGAAATACAAGTGGGACCCAACACAATCAGCAGAGAAATCCATTATCAACACCTGGATGGCTGATGTAATATTTTAATGTATGGTTTGGTAAAATGTGTCCAACGGGTCAGCGGCCATAATCCATCTGGAAATAAACATTCTTCCGTCAGGATAATGCGGTGACTGACTTCGGAGTTATAGTGAGCTTCCTGTAGATCCCCACGTGGGACATGAAAGACTGAGTGGCGGAAGAAAGAAAGGGTGAAGAAAAGGGGGTCAAGTGGCTCTATTTGTCATAATTATGTGGTTGTAAAGGGAAAGTCTAGAAAAGGTCTAATCAATCTGATTTAATTAAGTGCAGTCAGTCATTTGAAATGAGCAGAATAGAATTAATAAGCACATTGTACATTTGCATTTAAACCCATGTAATTATGCCAATTCAGTGGCCTCATAAGCACACTCTTTTTTTTGAAAAGGGCAGAAAAGAAATCATTTCTCCTTTCTTTTTTCTGATTCCGAATCAATACTCCAAGAGGAAACGAATTCAATAATACAAATGCCATATGGTCGTTTGTATTCAAATCATGCCTGCTGTAACGCTGGCGTAGAAGGGAGGATGGGTATTAAAACATTGAACGTTCCTCTGGAATGCAGATGCTTTGATGGTTTAGCAAGAAGAATTATGCCTCGAAACCTTGACATTTTTGTCAATAGGCTGTGGAATAAATAATGTCCCCAAAGAGCAGGGCTTTTGAATCATTAAGTTTGATGAACATTATTATTTCATGAGCAATTTATTCATTTCCAAGGCATCATGTCGAGATAAATCTGAGCTTCCAATATTTGCCACGTTTTGAATATTTTTTGAGTCATTTTGTTCTTTTCATCATTTTTACCATCAGAATTTGGTACGTTGAGGCTCAACTGCAGTGCCTTGACCTACCCTTTGCTACAAAAAACCAACACATTATCTGTCCAGAGGGTTCATGTTAGCCCTCCAAACATGTGATTAGCATCAAAATTCAGGTACAAAAACTACTTGGCTAGGTCTAGGAAAGGATTGGTCTAATTTGCTTTCATATAGGACTCAAACCTTTATGTGATACATTGTGACATACTAACAGGTGAGGAGAGTCTGCTAAAAAGATGGAAGGAGTACTTTGAGGAGCTTGTGAATGAAAAAAATGAGAGGGAGAAAAGGGTGGAGGAGATGGAATCTGTGGAACAGGAAGTTAGAAAGATTAGTAAAGATGAAGTGAGGAAAGCTTTGAAGAGGATGAAGAATGGAAAAGCAGTTGGTCCAGATGACATACCGGTAGAGGTATAGAAGTGTCTAGGAAAGGGGGCAGTGGAGTTTTTTATGAAGCAGTTCAACATGATCTTGGACAGTGAGAAGATGCCTGAAGAATGGAGGAAAAGTGTACTGGTGATGTGTAGAGCTGTAGCAACTACAGAGGGATAAAGCTGATGAGCCACACAATAAAGATTTGGGAAAGAGAAGTGGAAGCAAGGCTAAGAGAAGGAGCAGCAATATAGTTTAATGCCAGGAAAGAGCACTACAGGCATCATGTTTGCTTTGAGAACACTGATGGAGAAATATAGAGAAAGCCAGAAAGAGTTGCATTGTGTATTTGTCGATCTAAAGAAAGCCTACGACAAGGTGCTGAGGGAGGAACTGTGATTCTGTATGAGGAAGTGGCAGAGTTGTATGTTAGTAGACTGGTGTAGGATATGTATGACAGGAGTATGACAGTGGTGAGATGTGCTGTAGGGGTGACAGATGGCTTCAAGGTGGAGGTGGGACTGTATCAAGGTTCGGCCCTGAGCCCCTTCTTGTTTGCTATGTTGATGGACAGACTGACAGATGAGGTCATGCAAGAACGTCTGTGCACAATGATGTTTTCGGATCACGTTGCAATCTATAGTGAGAGCAGGGAGCAGGTGGAAGAAAACCTGGAGAGGTGAAATATGTGCTGGAAAGAAGAAGAATGAAATTCAGCCGCAGCAAGACAGAATACATGTGTGTGAATGAAAGTGAGGCAAGTGGAACAGTGAGGTTAGAGGTGAAAAAGGTCCGTGAGTTTAAGTACTTGGCATCAACTGTTCAGAGCAATGGGGAGTTGTTGAAGAGGTGACGCAGCAAATGCAGGCAGGGTGGAGTGGATGAACAAACATGTCAGGAGTGATCTGTGACAAAAGAGTAGCAGCAGAAGTGATGAGAAAGGTATTTCAGGAAGGTAGTGAGACCAGCAATGTTGTTTGGTTTGGAGACAGTGGCACTGACCAAAAGACAGGGGGCAGAGTTAAAGATGTTTAGATTCTCAAGATGGTCTAGATGGGATGTCAAGGGTCATGACAAAGTAGTGGTATCTGAAGGCCTCAGATTGTGACCGGGCTACTAAATCTAGGTGCACACTTTGCAAAAAAAACACAAAAAATTGTCCCCCACATCATAACAACAAACTCATTCCATAAAGAACATGTTGTCCAAGCAATACAGGACTCAATTTCTAGAGGGAGGGGGAGGGGAAGAGGTCCTGACCTGTAACTCTACCAAGCATCAGTAAGTGGAGGAGACACTGGCTGGGGTGGGGGTTTGGGGAGAGTTTAGAGAGCAAGCGAACTAGATAGGTGGCTGACTGGGCAGCAGGCTAGACGGTGGACTGAACGACTGATTGACAAGGTGATTATTTATTTGCTGCATCTTGCATGGATGATTTTATGAGATGCACTGATGCATTTCCTCCAGAGAGAGTGCCGGCACAGGGACGACTTCCTCCACTTTCCGTCTGACCTGCTTTCATTGGAAAATGCTTTGTACAGACTATCTAGGTATTCATAAAAGGCGTGAAAAAATGCCTCCTCAGAAACCGTTCAGAGTTGGAAAATTATTTTCATACAGCTCCACATTACAGTCTGATGCTTGCCCTGTTTAACAGCCCTGTCTATCAAAATCTAGCAGTGATGCTGCAACTTTATATGTATTTTTGAACAGTGCAAAGCGTGTCCAAAATCATTTTACATGCGGTGTAAGGGAAATAAGGAAATAAATAAACCTCACAGCCGCTGTAAGGGAGCTTACCCGCCATGGAAACAGTTGAAATGAACCACCACCCACAATGCTTTGTTCTATTTACCTTTGAAATTCCGCTTGAGCGGCTTCCCCTCTCCCACCAAAAACCATACAGACACGATGCAGACCCATGCTCTAAACTGATATTACACCTTCTGTCTAAAAGCACTGCTGCG
>KV751318.1:9283702-9293906 GCA_001698575.1 Mola mola | reverse complement strand
CGCGTGTGTGAGACAGAGATAAAGAGATGTTGTTGAGAGAGAGAGAGGGGAATAACGTCGACGAAAATATGCCTACGAGGATTTACTGTATCTTACACATCTATACTGTATATACTTTTTCTTTCTCCTTGATATCAGGATGCTCAAGATTTCCCAAATGGTCTCGAGTCATTTCCAAGCGGCCTCCCCCATCTCGCCGCTAATCAACAAAGTTAATTTGTTTCTCCATTTTTTTATTTATATACATTTTTTTTGAATCCAAAGCTACCACACTTAGGTTTTCCACAACGTGTTTCTCCAGCTAACTGGCAAAAGCTCTCTTCATTTATCAGATCCACACAGCCAGCTTATTACAAGAGTCTTCTTATCTGTCATATTTCTTTCCAGTAGCGCTGCTGTGGTTACAAATGGAGCTTAGTCTATCTGGTTTGGAGCTGATGAGTGGGGGAAATGAAATTATTGCGATTAGATCTGACCCATATGCTGGAGTGCTTGTGCAGCGTGTGTGTTGGTGTGTTTGCGTGTGTTTATAGTGTTGGCAGAGGTAGCGCAGCTTTATTATGTTTGTCTCACACTGTGGTGGGTGGCAGTGACTAGCAGCAAGATTAAGGAATTGGGTTGTGCTCGCATCAAGGAGAGCGGGTGATGATAACAAGCAGATCTTTTTCAACTGGTCATATCGGGTTATGTTCTGCACCTCATTTTCTTCTGTTCTAACTTTCTTCTTCTCTTGCATTTCCTGTGAGTAACTGAACAGCTAGCCCAGTGCTCTCATCTTCTGTGCCATCTGAGTGCCAATCAGTGGACTCATCTACTCTTATAATGAGAAAACAAACAGGAGGGCACTGATGCAAGCCAATGGGCGACACTCCAAATCCTGAACCAACACATTGAATAGTGAGGTGTTATCTGTAGCAATCCAACCACAATGAGAGAAATAAATGTATTCAGTAGCTGTAATAAAGAGATTCGGCTGGACAAAATTCAATGTGGAACTGACACATAGGTTCAATTATTATCGCAAAGTTAGATTCTCCAGAAGCTAACAGCATGAAATCACTTGACACTAACCTTGATCCTGTGGCAGGATGAGTTATAATTTGAGGATTACTAAAAATCATGGTGAATTCAGGGCATCGAGTGCAAGTGTCTGGTTCCACTTAACATACATCATATCATCTTTCAGTCCATGATGCAGTTTGCCTCGCTCGCTCCCTGCATAATTAGCCAAGAATAATATTAAACTATGCGTCCCCAAATTAAGTCCTCCCTGGCAGCCCTTCAGTTATTTGCTGTAGGTAGTTGTTAAATCCAGACAACCTCCAGTACGATGCGGAGAAAACATTGTTTTTGGTCCTCTAAATATTACTTTTATTTTGTGGATAAATTCTATAAGAAATTAAGATTACAGTGCTTGTACTTAAGAATTTCACCCATGAGTCACTGCAAACAACCTTGGATTTACAGCTTAACTGAGCAGACGTTCAGTGGATGAAGGTTTAGTGTCTCATTTGCTTTCAGTACTCATACAAGTGGACTCATGAGAGTATGTGATGTGTTAACCTTGTGACATGCTAATATCCTAAAACACACATTCAGTCTGACAGTTTACTGATGGAACATTGTCACACCAAACCAGTTTAGGAACACTTTAACCTTTAAACATTTAGGAAATAAAAGTAAAGAAAACCAGGAAGAAACAACCCTAAACATGTGTTTTTAAAGGACTTTTGTATTTAGATGCACAGGTTGAAATAAAAAAATACTGACAAAAGCAGAAAATTGGCAGGATAAATCAGATCTTCTTTCAGTGCAGAACAATTCTTCACTATAATTAGGTTTTGCTTATCCTACCCATTGCTACCTGCGAACTCCACTGGTAGAACTGCACTATGTCCTAAAATACAGAGATATTTGTGTGATAAAAACAGCCTAATCAGAAATGTGTGACCTACTTTAGCTATTTTAGGGCTTGAAGTTATGTTACAGCCTACAGCGGCAGGTGACCAAATGAAACATACAGTTCAGCTAAATAAAATTACATATTTCTCTGATGCTGCAAAAATTAACTTAACATTTAGGAAAAGAAACACCCTGGCTTGTTAATATGATAAACTAAATGTCTTTTAGAAGATCAGCTAAGGGTTTAATATTTGGCAATAATTGTTTACAATAATGTAACCTAACTGAGTTTTCTCTTTTTATATAATTTGGGTGTGAATATCTTGTGTTTTGAATTGCATTCCCTTAGTCCAATGAGGAGCAATGTTGAGGTGAGTTAAATTGCTGGGAAGTTGGAGCCCTGCAGTGTGCAAGTTGTGCTTTTCTTATTCTCACTGAATAATTGACCCAATAATTGAAGCACCAAGTGATTTATGTTCTCCCAACCTAACCTCCACTCACAGACACATTTCATGCCACCTCTAACCTCCAAACATCTTCCTCTGCATCCACAGCAGAGCCTCTCTCTCCTTTCATCTCTCCACCTCTCGTCACAAAAGATCAAGGAGCTGCAGCACCAGTCAAGCTATCACCTTAAGGTGCCCTCTCCATACTTAACATGGTCTGATCAATAATCATTGGCCAGGAGGACACAAGGATGAATAATGAGCAGCAGGCCCAACACACACACACATGCATAAGTATTAGGTTTTCTCCTCAATGTCAATGCGCTGTTCTCTACAGAATATATCAGAGCTATTTTAAAGCGAAACCCTACATCCATACACCTGGCTGACAGAATGAGCTGCACACTGAGCAAAAACAAGCACTGAATCATTAATGCAGTTTTGCAGGGAAAAAAATAGGAAAAATACTGCTAAAGAGAGAAAACAGGTGAACTCAAAATGCATCTGGAATACTCTAAAATCTTATTTTTCACATACTTAAATGGACCATACAGTTAGAAAACATCTTGATAAAATAAAATGGCGTTTTATTGTCCAGATCAAAGCAACATGATTAGTTTGATAACTAAATGACTGAAAGTAAATTGACAACAATTCTGAAAATAGCATTTCATTATTCCTTATCTATAAAATGAAAAGTTCAAAACCTTCTCTGGCTCTCTAAAACAATCTAAATATCTACTGCTGGTCTGACAAAACAAGCCATTCAAAGACCTCACGTTGGGCTGTGAGAAGGAGAAGGTGTAAAGGTCACTGTCTGAATTTTTTTGATGTAAATATTTTTACTTTTGAAGTAAAAATCATGTCTGACCAATCAGTAATGAAATAAAATATTGTAGGTAGAATCTTTGAAGCCCACACATGCACATGTTCTTATGATATGAATAGCAATTTCAAGTATGCACCCGAACAAAGGCTGCTTCGAAGCCTCTCCTGTTGCAGCATTTATCGCCATCCATATTGAACGAGTCATTTTCAGCGGAATTAGCCCATTGCTTGTTACAGTGAAAATGGTTCACAAGACATAAGTGGGAATTGGATTGCTGTAACTGGTGGTCCCTGTATTATATTTCTCTGTAATGGCCTTAATGCAAGTGGTTCAACGCTGCCATGCACAGTTCAATTCATTAGCGTCAAGTCCTTGGAAAAGGCTAGCTGTGGTCTCTTGAACGCATCTTGTTTCTACAATAATGGGCAGTGAGGCATGTAAGTAGATAGCAGATGAAACATTAATATTTGAAACCATTTTTTGAGAAACATTAGGCATTTTTTGGTGTGTGTGTTCATCCGTCTTTTATTCTAGCCGATAAGCAGCTGCAGTTTACTGACTGTTGAATAAATAAAAAAAAATAAAAAGGGTCTTTGTACCAAAAAAATCTTTTAGGCTTGGTAAATGCAGTGCCAGTTTTTATGTGATTCTGATGGTTTAGGTAGCTTTCACATTTTTTTCTTTGTCTTTCTTGGCTTATAAATTCACAAGCAGCCCTCATTCTCTGTATGAAAATGTGGGCTTATGCAAATATATGCATGGCCGAGCAGATTAGTGTTTCTTGGCCTTTAAGGGAGCACATCTGCAGTGAGGATTCAACATCTGGATCTCACATTTTCTCCCAACACTATTGCTCCCACGTGCAAACTGAGCGGAAAGGAAAGAAAATAAGAGTGAGAGCGACAGAGAAGGAAGTGTTACTCAAGCAGAGAGATATCAAGTATTCCTATAAAGACCTTTTATTTTCACCATTAAACCAATCTTTCCTTTCAGTTCATCTTTGCCATTTTTTATGGCATTATCCTATAAAAAAGCCAGCAATATGTAGACATCTCTTTTAGACATTTTGCAACAACTTCATAAGTCGTTGTTCATGTTGGTTTAAAACTTTTAAAGTTTGAAAGTTCATTTTTTGATTAACCCACTTCTACCACCTTATTACCATCTTGCGGTAAAGTGCTACCAATGATTCATACAATGTTGACAGAATTGCCTGTTCATATTGTATATCAGCATATTTATATCATACAGTTCTGACTGTAAATGCCAGCTGTATACAAGCTTCAAGTTGTTGTCTCAGTGCATTCTGAAAATAGAAATGAATAATATGACCAAAAAACTATATTAGGTCTGAACTGCTTCAAAACTTCAATGCCTCAAAAGAAAGAGGTATTGAAAAAGCTGAAAGCAAAAACGCTCCACCATGACAATTATTTGTCAAAAGCTGCACACAGCAAAATGAGCAAGGGACTATTTTTTCTCCACTTTTACAAATGACCTTAAATGACTGCTATTTTTTCAACCTAAGCCCTATTTGCTGAAGTTTTATGCTCTAAAATTAGATTTAAAAACAACAACAACAACAACAAAAAACCTCTATACCACCACAAAGCTAGTGTGCTTAAATTATGGTTAAGTTTAGGCACCACACAATTTGGCTACAGGACTCAAACCCAATTGTCCTGGCCGAAAGCGATGTTTGTGAGACCCATTTATCATCCCAGACCACCACCTCTCTCTCACTATTACCTCAGGTTGAGAGGTTTGTCTCATCCTGACTCTAATGCGTTTATGCTATAACTAATTTCAAGTCTGGAACGTCTCATACAGATGTTCATGGATACCTTTAAGCCACTGATTTATGATGATGATGTGAACAGGTTTTTGTCTCCACAACATGATTAATGCATAAAACTCACACACACACACACACACACACACACACACACATAGATTAGATGGCAACATTCCAGATGAGCAGTTGGTCAGTGAGCCTGTCCAAGATTCACTTAGTCCTCTCATCCACAACCATTTATACCCTGCAGGGTGGAAGGTGTCATCAACAGGACAAAGAAAACATCATTGACTGTTCATCAACTTTGTCTAAAACACACGTATTATATGCACATATTCTCTATCGTTCTTCTATTTTCAGGGCTTCTGGTGCGAGTGTGTTTCCTTTGCTGATTTTTGCTGTCACTGTCTCAAGAGACAGCTGGCTGTCAAAAAAGTTTATACCCTGCAGGGTGGAAGGTGTCATCAACAGGACAAAGAAAACATCATTGACTGTTCATCAACTTTGTCTAAAACACACGTATTATATGCACATATTCTCTATCGTTCTTCTATTTTCAGGGCTTCTGGTGCGAGTGTGTTTCCTTTGCTGATTTTTGCTGTCACTGTCTCAAGAGACAGCTGGCTGTCAAAAAAGTCTAAAGGGTATGCTGTTTCTCACTCTTTTTCCTTCCCCTCTTTCACTTTGCTTTTACCTGCAAGTATACGCATTTCAATAACAATTCCAAGGAATTCTCTCTTCTTCCCTTCTCCCTTCCTTCACCCCCTTCTATCAGATTCCAGCGGACCAGTTCAGAGACCACAGTAAAGCCCAACTAGGTTTTCGAGTCTTTGTCTGCCTTTCAGTCGGCTCATGGAGTTGGAGCACAGCCGGCCACGTAGCCTGCTGCAGTGCACGCAGTCCCCCTGACTTAGGAGGATTTTCTGGGACTGAGACAGCCTTGAGGTGTGTCTTGGGAAAGATTACAATCAGACTCCATGCTGGTCATATGTGACTGTATAACACCGCTAATCTGAAAAAAGGAGGCAGCCACGTGGAGAAGGAAACTGCTTCATTAGGCTTTTTTTTTTAAATACTTTTAAACATATTTCCCACCTTAAAATCTACATGACAGCAATTTAAAACGCAAATAGTGTACGTCTTATCACATATACAGGGGAGTCTGACTAAGTGCAAACAAATGTGCGCACTTAAGTGCATGTTTGTAAAACATGATGCAAAACCGTTCACGTATTCATGCAGGCCAGGAGCTAACATAAAGATATGGATGTGATTGTAGGGGATCGGCTTTGACAAATCTCCTCAGATTGCGGAAAGCAGCTGTGAGTCTATGAGGTAGAAAAAGCTCAGAATGGCAATGTTTTCCACATGGGAAGCAGATACTCTGGAGGGCACACACACACAGACGCAGACACACACACACACACACACACACACACACACACACACACACGGCCATGCCAGGCATGCCTCTACACTGCATTCATTCTTGTCATCTTCTATTTACCCAATCACCAATCATTATGTGGAATCATTTACAAAGTGAAGAAATACTCACTGGTTTTTTTTCACACCTTCTAGAAGGTGTTATTCTATACAGTCCATATACATTTATTAAAATAACATGTTTTGACTAATTACTTATAGAATAAAAAACATGTAAAAAAAAAAAAAAAAAAAAAAGCAGATGAATTGTGTGGTGTGAAGCACCTTGACCACCTATGTCACTGATCCCATCCTTACATGTTTCAGAGCAGTTTAGCTAAAGTGATGGAGGGAGATTTAAAAAAAACCACCACAAGATTTACAATCAAAAAAACTCCAATAAGCGTCTTGGCTTTTACAAGACCACTGTCCTTTGCAATTTACGCCGTTTCATACCGACGGATTGATAAAAGCCTGAAACATCCCCTCAGCGTAAAACACCCAGCCATTAGCTCGGCGGTCAGCCCGGCCCCTGATGCTAATGCTAGCTTTAGCAACTAGGCCTGTCAAGTTATATTGGATGAGGTCTTCTGGGAATGTTAGCCTAGATGTTGTGTATTTCAATGCCTTGCTTCTCAAACTGCACTATATGTTAGTTTAAGGTCTATGTTGTCTGAAGTAATCATAGCTTTTTAATTTCTGCCTTCTGAAATATGATATTGGAAATTACGACAACACCAAAGACACCGAATTTCTTTGTTCCTCAGTTTCATATGCATTGGCCATTATATTAGAGGAAATTGTAGAAAAATGAATGTTTTGGAAATAAAAGAGGTTGATCTTTTAGTTGACAATGTCCGTCTTTTCATTCATTCACTTTACCTGTTAAAATCATTCAGCTCCTTGTACCTGCACTAAACTCTGCACAACTTCTGCATATATTGTTAGATACTTTTCTGCTTTATAGAGTTTTATGTCCCATTGGTCCTGTACCTGAACATCTTTGCTGCTGTGACAAATTAATTTCCCATGGGGATTAATAAAGCCATGTCTATCTCTATCTATATATCTAACAAAATCCTTTTGCATTCAAATTCAAATTAAATGCTTCTCATGGCAAATATTGGTATGAAGACAGTACGTCTTTCCCATTGCACTCACTGACACTTTGTCTCATAACTGTCAGCCAGTCTGCTCTGACAACATTACATCATACACCTAATAAAATATTAAGTGCATGCATCTATTAGCATGGCCATCCCCACTGAAATATAGCTGATGGATTTACCGTTTCACACGACTGCTGCACAGAGAGTGCAGTGCTGCATGCTTTCTTTTTTCCCCCACAGTAACCCCTCTGTGACCCTCCTTCAGCTGTTTAAAGTGCAGATGGAGCAGAGGTCCACGGAGGCCCCGTGGCCAAATGTCACTTAAAAGCTAATATGCTAAAATAGCTAACGAGCAGCTCAGGCTTGTGTGCAACAGTAGTGAAAGAAGCAGACATCAAACACACATCATCACTTTGTGTTACTCATATTGAGTTAAATATAGTCTTGTTGAGGTGGCATGAGATGGAAAATCTGACTCAAAATGTAATGACTTCTGCAGTCTTTTCCTTTTCTTGTTTACGCTGATCTTTCTATGAATTGCCTCTTTTTGTCAAACTCATAGCATTTCATTGAGTTTGACAGAATTATTGTGACGCTCGTGCTTACATAACACAAACCGTGACCTCTGTCAGCATGCAGAGAAAACGCCAGAAGAAGACAGATGCCTGCTTTTGTGGAAATGACACAGAACAGCTTCTTTCTCCTCTTACCTATTTCCTTTTAAGGATCTGGTGGTTGTGAGCAGCTCAGCTGCATAAGAATTCATGTTGGTCGCACCTCTTTTTCCAGGTCTCCGTCTCAGCCCGTGATTCCTGGCAACGTGCTTATTGATGAAAAGACCTCTGTTTTCCTTAGGGGTTGTGGATGGAGTGAAGCCGGGTCATTGATCATATAGGTATCCGCAGCAAGAATAGGTTAGCGTGCCAGACAGGCTGTAAAAGAGGTGGAAAACTGCAACTAGAGACTCACCTTAACATAAATCTCAATGCTCATTCGTCTCCAAACCTCAACTCTAAATCTAAGTGAACATATTTACCAGTAGACCAGTGTGCTCTTTACAAATATAGATTCTCCTTTCACCAGTATTAATGTGACGAATGACCTTAATGAACTCTTGGTATGAGTGAAGTGAGAACAAGTTGCTCACAAAAAGGAAAGTGACCATGCCAAGAGATCACAGTAAAGCCTCGCATCACATAGTCATGACACTGAGACGGAATAAAAAACAGTGAGACCTGCATGTGGGAGTCTAATCAGACAGGTAGATAGGACGCTGACAGACAGCAAGCTAAAGACGCAGGGGTGTGAATACCACCAATTAGTGCGGATCGGGTTGAGGAGCCACCCACATCCGTCGCGGCAGGAGTGAAGTCGGGGCCGGCAGCTGTGACAGGCACCAGGTTAATTAGCGGGTAGTTCATTGTGAACTAATATAACTCCTCTCCTGTGTGGGGTGTATATGACCAGATGTGTGCCAGCTCACATGCATAACAAACAGAGGCAGAAGCAGAGCCAGCCTCCAAATGGGATGGCACGTGAGAAGGCGGCATCGTTGGGTAACAGCTTCATCGTACACACCGTCGGTTGATCAGGACCTGCATTGATGACACACTGTAGTCGCATAGAGTACAGGCGCTAAAATGTGCCTTCTGATTGAATTCTCTTCCTTGGCAATTAAAAGGTACCTACTGTGGTCCTTAATCAGCATGTCCACTCGGCAGTCTCCAGTACTTATCTGTCAAACGGGCAACGGGCAGAAAGTAATAGGCCACCAATTACACACAGGGGGGCTCGTAAGACTTTGGAGACAGTGGGTTTAAACAGAACACACGCTGGGACACATGCACGAATGCAGAAACGCACACATGAAAACACATACGGTGCTGAGGAATGACACACCTCCCCGTGAGGTTTGACAGGACCTGAGGCGAGGGGAGGGTGTACAGAGTGGAGGAGGCGAGAAGATGAGAGAGCGAGTACTTCGGGGCCTTTAACAACCGAGCGGCTAAAACGAAGCAAGATGTTTCCCCTCGACGACCAGGCTCCGTCTCTCTGACGGCTGGGAAGCAGCTGTTGAACTGGAGCCCCAAAAGCAACAAAGCCACAATATAAACCATGGCTATTCCTCCGAAACCCACTTCTCATTCAGCTTGGTGTTAGAAGCTGATGGAAAAATTCTTGACCCAGCTATACGAGAACGCGTGTCAACTAAATGTCAATGGTCAGAGCCTTTTGAAGGGCAGAAACATGTAAAAAAAATATTGCTGTAATATGAAATCTCTTGTGAATTAGTAGGACAAAAATAAATAAATAAATGGGCGTCTTTGAAATAACACTGTCTTTTGTTCTCGGAGTCAAGCTATGTAGCAAAACATGTTGAGCACACGAACACAAACACCCACACACACACATACACAACACAACACAGAAACACGCGCACTCTGATGTGATGCAACTCCCATATATGAGTTGAATTTAGCATGTGGGACAGAGATCTGAATGATATAATTGCCACCAGATGTAAGGGCCTGTCGAGCAGCGAGTTCTGGTTTCTAAATAAACAGGCTTTTATGACTCATAGCTTCATAGTGGTGATGGAGCTCTGGTTTCCCCCCGTTGAAACACAAATAAATAATCAAGCACCCGCCCTCTCCTGCAAAACGTTGCTCCATTACCGTTTTGTTCTTGGCAAACTGTT
>KV751318.1:9253386-9283607 GCA_001698575.1 Mola mola | reverse complement strand
TTAATGGTAATTTTATTTTGATCTTGGAAACATACAAACCTAATGAGAAAACATAAGCAGAAAAATACAGTTTCTGCTGTGTTCTGCTTTTTAATGTGACCATGCAATGTTTCCTAAATTAATATTATTTTTTATTTCAGTACAATTGTATATTGGCTATAAAGTACTTTTTATTTAATAAACAGTGCCTAAATGTAATAAAACAAAAGCACCAAAACTTAAAAAGCATGCACTTGCACAAACTTATTGAAACAAACTGGCACTCAGGCAAATGAAACAGTCATGTAAAATTAAAATTTCTACTGAATAAAATTTAATGGGTTCTTCCTTTTCCCACTGCCATCCTCCTGCTAAGTAGCTGTTGGGTAATTCTGCTAAATAACAAACAAATAACTGAATTGGCAAAGATAACAAGAGCAGCATGAGCTTGCAAACTTCTGCTAAGGCTGGACAATGTTAAAAACCCTGCAAAAAATGCCTCCAGCCCAAACAGCGTGATATTTCAATTCCTTAACCCCCCAAAACATGTGGTATCATTAGGATTTAGATATGCAATAGTTCCTAAGTTCCTCACAAAAAATCCAATTCTGGATTTGGTTATAATATTGTGTTATATCAGAATTTCACAATTTGGCAGGGTTAAAGGGGATGGTTTACTCTAAAGTTCTAGCCTCTTGAGCTGCAAACTTCTCAGAAATGATGATGCAAAACATCAACAAGTGGCATTTTCCATTGCCAATTGTAAAGATGAAGTTAATGAATTAACTGAAATTCAGGGGCAAGGTCACGCCTCAAACTTCACCTCTAATCACCTGTCAAGTCTACATATACCAGCTAAACCCGTTGCATCCTACTCTTCATTTCCTGTTTTATGTTTTCCATTGGAAAAAGTGCACACGAAAATCGTCAGTGAAAGAATGAAGTGAATACAATAGAAGTGTTGAGCAGATGTGGGTTAAAGTTAAGAAGCTGCTTCAACAATACTTACAAATATGTGCCGCAATGACCTGCCAATGCTCCATCATGTAGGCTGTAAACTTACATCATGTGAGTTTTTCCTTGTTTCCTTTTATACTCGCCTAAAAAAAAATGGAATAGTGTATCCAGTTAGCATCTGCTGTGCACCAAGGAAACAAACTATTAGGTGAGGACGCGACCTTAGTTGCTTTCCCGTTAAGAGTGAGATGAGAAGTCTATGCCACTCTCAATACTGTGTGCCAAATCTTTGCTAAAGCCGGCACACAGATAATTTTTCTTACTCCAGGATGCAATACAACAAATCCCACCTAGCAGCACCTATAAAGCTCATATTTAACAATTCAAACTCTTTCTTGCTCTTTTAAATATGATACCAAACAGAAAAATAGCACATTGTGTCTTTACAGGGGGTTATAGGCCGGATTTTTTCTTGGTTGGGTGCAATAACTTCCTTGTCATTTAAACAAAAAATATAAGGATAAGGGAGCACTTCCTGGACTTCAATTGAATTAACTGGAGGGATAAACGCTGACCAAAAACCAGGAAAAAAGGTGCATTTAGTGATAAATAAAATGCCTTTATGGTCACTGCATGGCCAGGACCTTAAAAACACACTGTGATGTGTTTGAACAAGCTTTTATCAGAGTGCTACTTGCTTGTCAACACTAGCTAATAGACACTAACTTCCAAAAATCCCAGACTACATAAATCAGTCATGACTGATAATCGAATTAACTTCATAATATGAACAGCACTTGCAAACTCACAAATGAGTGAACGCTCACGTCAGTATCACAGTATCATTTGACATAAATATCTGTACTGGCAAAAACTGAAAATCCTTATCAGGGAGCTTATAAAGTTGATAAAATATGTGTTGTAAAACAATGCGATGATAAACAATGATTTGAAGCTTGTTATGACGCTGGGACCGTGACACGTGCGTTCCTTGTGCCTCCCCTGCCTGCTGGTGTGCGTTGAGTGTTGCGTGTAATTGGTGGGCATGGCTTTCCTCCTCATAACACCTGGCAATCTACACATCCTGTTCCTCATTCCACCCCGGTCTTCGTTCCACTCAATCCGATCAGCGCTTCTCTCAGCAGTGTTCCGTGGTGTTGATTCTGACTTCTCCTGTATATTCTGGCTGGCTTTTGCTCTTCTGTGCTCGGACTGCCAGCGTTTGCCTTTTGTGTAATGGATCACCTCTGATCTCTGACACCAAGTCCTCTGCCTGCCTCTTCGACCATCCACCACCCACACTTGCCTGCCCCTCACCCACCTCCGAGCACTGCTATGGCATTTTATGAAAAAGCTCATTGAAACTTGTTCAAGCCTGCTTTCAGTTCCAAACAAAACAAAAAGAGTTACAAAAGAGTTAATTCTGTGACTGTGCTGTAAATAGTTATATGATAAAATTTTGATTAGTGGTGTATGTTTACACATGTAGAGTGAACTTAATGTCCTCAAAGTATATATCATACTATTTAAACCTCAAGTTCAGACCTCAAGTTCAGAGGTTCAAACCTCAAGTTTTACATGCAGCGTCTGCCTGTGGTTTATGTTACAGCTTGTTTAGCTCAGTTTTACTAAGACCACAATGGCAAAAAACGCATTCGCATTGAACCCCTTATTGTACTTTATGCTGATGCCACTTAAAATATTTTTTGCTAAATGTTATTTTCTTTGTCATTACTTGCACATATGATATATTTAGATAAAAAGGTAAATTTTAGATGTTACTTACCAGTCTAAGTTAAATGTCAATTCTATATCTTTTTAGCCCGACTTCCTCTTGTGTCGCTCCTTATGTTTGCTCACAAAGTAGTCTCTTTCCAGAGCATCTGTTTGGGATGGTGATGAAGGTTGTTTAGTTTCAGTTTTTGTGACAAGTGGGGGCTGTAACTTCTACAGGATTGAAAATCCATCGGGGCAGCCCTTCTTCAGCCGCTCGTGTTGCTCTTCTTCCCACCATGTCGATATAGTTACTACATTTTTGAACATTTAAATTGAAATACTGGCTGAATCGTAAGAAATGTCCCATTATTTTGAGGTTCAATTGGTATTATATGTAAGTGACAGCATTGGCTACAGGTAAATAAATTTGGGTCTTTGAAGTTCAAAGATCAAGGTTACCTGCAGATCAACAAACAATTTCTTTTGTCCATCTCTCATGAACAAATTGACACAAGGACATCAAATTGATGTAATGTAGCACTGGTTACAGGCGTATAACGTTCAGACTATCTACAGTAGGTGAAAGGTCAAGGTCACTGACAGATCAAAAACATATTTTGGACATATCTCCAGAGGGAATTGGTATGGAGAGGTCTAACTGGTGTTACTTTGTAATTCACCGCAGGGTCCATCACAAAGCCAGAACTAGCTGCCTCTAAGGTTCATGTGTCACCTGTTAGGTGGCACTTACATGTGCTCTTTTTCATACCAAATGAACTTAGCATTACTGACCTTGAAAAGTAAGCTTTTATTGTTCAGGAGAGTATGTTGTAGGGAATTTAGCTGCATTGGGGGAGGTTTGCACTCTCTGAGTGCTTTCATTTCTAGTATCTAAATATTTCTATATGTAAGCCCCGTGATGAACTGGCCACTTGTCCAGAGTGTACACTGCCTTCACCTAACAACAGCAGAGGCAGGCTGAGATAGGATAATAGCTGGATAAATGGCCAGTCTATTCTGGGTATGGATATGGATACAGCTAATTCAGTTTCTTGAACTGATGCAGATAATGGTGTACCTGTACCTTGCTTGGTTTCTTTAAATGCAAGTAATAAAAAATATACAAAGAAATGACAAAAACCTCAGATATATTAGTCTGTCCTTTTCTCTGCCTGGAAAAGACTATCATCATTGACAGACTCCAAAAAGTGTTCACAAACAGTGATGGCAGCTGTATCTACTTTCTATGCATTGGTTGCAAACTGCTCGTGGATGGAAGCATTTTCTATGCATGGGTGACAGCCTGGAAGCAGTCTTTACTGGTGCTGTTGATGCACAGCACTCAAAGGAGAGAAAATTGTTCAGTCTGAGCTGAGACCAAAAGTAAATTCCTGTGGCTGTTTGTCTCAAGTCTAAGCAACTTCGGGAGCTGGAGACACTACTTAAACTTGATCAATGGCAAGTACATAATTTGTGGTCAATGATTTGTTGACATGACTTTTAATTAAAAACTGTGACACAAATAAAGTCCTACAAATAACTGCAGACACTTTGTGGTTTGAAGAAAGCTGCGGTGTAATTCCTACTCTGTTTTCCCCCGTGCAGACTACTTAATTTGGAGAATTTCATTATAAAAGGGGACAAAATAAACAAATTGCCTCTTTGGGGAAAAAAAAAAGGCTTGTTTCTTATTTCGGACACATGCAGTTGAGTGCACTAGTCTCCACCTGTTCAATATTTGCTATTCAAGCACATCAATTTAGCAAATTTCTAAAGCCTGTTTATTCTTTTTAATTAAAAAAATCCAAACTGTGCGATGTTCACACAGAGATGCCGCCGATCATTGCTTGGATAAAAGAACAAATCACAACTGGCTGATGGTGTTAAAAAAAACCATAAAAACTGAGGACGTGATGTCAAAACAGTGCCAGGTTGGAACTCCTTCAAATACACTGAAACTTTTGATCAAATGTCTTTTCTTGACAGTCAAGGTAATCTTTACAATCGTACTTGTCCTCTGTGCTCAACACGGAACCCTCACACTTTTCTGAGTTTATCATAAATGAAAAATGTCACAGTTACAAGTTAGAAATAGTTCTTGAAGTGAAATGGTAGTCTTATAATTTTACTTTTCAAAACTGCAAATAAGAGAACGGAAAAAAAATAAATACATTTTTTGTCACCACAAAAAACAAACTGACATGTTTCTTCCAGAAATCGATTAATCGGTTTGTGCTATTGCTCAAGGACAGAGGGTCCTTAACATGAACCTATTCGTCATTACCTGCAGTTCCTCTATAAAAAGACAGAAAAAATGTTCTTAAATGCGCCAAATTAAAAGCAAATGCGATGAATGATTTCAGTTAAAGAGTCATGGTGTAGCTTAATGTTGCAGTGGTTGGCACTGTTGCCTCACAGTAAGGCCTAGTTCACACTCACCCAACATGGTGCACAGTCTGATGTCATTAGAAATGAAAGATCTGTTAGAAAAAAACTCAGTTTTTTCTGTATACATGTCATCACTGAAACTGAGTTTCTAAAAATCTACATCCTGGGATGAGTTTTTCCAAAAGCCATGTTTTCAGTGACCTAAAATGCTGCTTGTATGTAGATGAAATTTCAAAACATATAGAAAAATCTATGCATTTCAAAATCCCTGCGTATGTGTTGTGTTGAAGTAAAATGCATGTTGGAGTACACTCCAAAACCTCATCCTGACTACACATTCAAAAGTTTTGGCGATGGACCTACTCACTTGGCTTTATACCACATACTTTAATGGATATGCATAAGTACAAATAAGCAACAATTTGAAACAGCAAGGTCAAGCTCAAGACACATAGTGGGATGCCTGTTTTTAAATTCAAGATGAGGCAAAGAGGAAGGAGTGGGTGCACAGTGAAGCACATCTCCACAGTGTGTAACCCAGGGGTGGGCAAACTACGGCCCGCGGGCCACATCCGGCCCTTTGGTCTTTTTAATCCGGCCCGCCGAAGATTGGTACAGAATTGCCCAAATCAAATCATATCATAATTATGACTGCATTCATTTGACCTTGTCCTGTAATGCCTGGCGTTCCACCAGGTGGCGCATTAGGCGCAGTGATGCTACTCTCTGTTATTATTCTGCTACTGCTCTGAACCCATCTGCAACAATGAGTGGGCCAAAAGAAAAGTCAACAGAATTTATTAAGGAACGGACAAATAAATACTTTTTCACTGAAGTCCGGTCAAAGGCTGTATGTCTTATTTGCCAAGAAACCGTTGCGGTTTTAAAGGAATACAACATAAGCCGTCACTTTTCCACCAAGCATGCTAATTACGCTAACAACCACTCAACGCAAGAACGGACGGCTACCGCTCAGAGGTTGGCAGCTAGTTTGCAGGCTCAGCAAAACACCTTTATCCGACAAACTGCAATCTAAGAATCAAGCACGAAGGCAAGTTAGAGGTAAAAGGTAGAGTCAGCAGGTATCTTGTGTCCTGAGAGCAAGAACAAATTTGAAAAAAATTAGCTTATCACGCAGAACAGTGACTCACCGTGTTGAGCTAATTGACGAAGACTTAGCTAGCAAGCTAAACAAAAAAGCGGGGTCATTTACATTATATTCCTTGGCACTGGACGAAAGTAATGACATAAAGGACACCGCTCAGCTTTTAATTTTTATCAGAGGGATTTATGACAATTTTGAGATAACGGAGGGGTTTTTGGCCATGGATTCCCTGAAGGGGAAAACGCGGGGAGAGGACTTGTGTGACAGCGTGTCGGGGGTCATCAAGAGGCACAAGCTACCTTGGAGTACGCTCGCCAACGTTACCACAGATGGATCGCCAAATCTGACTGGTAAAAACGTCGGGTTGCTCAAAAGAATCAAGGAGAGGGTGAAAGAGGACAACCCTGAGCAGGATGTAATTTTCTTACACTGCATAATCCACCAGGAAGCACTGTGTAAATCTGTATTGCAGCTTGACCACGTAGTGAAGCCAGTTGTAAAACGTTAACTTTATTCAAGCGAGGGGACTTCAGCATCGTCAGTTTATTGAGTTCTTGAAGAAACTGACGCTGATCACCAGGACTTGTTTTACCACTCAAATGTCTGCTGGTTAAGTTTGGGGAAAGTTTGTCAATGAGTGTGGGAGCTCAAACAGGAGATTATCTCATTTTTGAAGCTACTTGAGAAAGCTGACGATTTTCATGAGCTGAGTGACACAGATTGGCTTTGTGATTTAGCTTTTGTTGTGGACATACTGACACACATGAATGAGCTGAACGTGAAGCTACAAGGGAAAGACCAGTTTGTGCGTGAAATGTATACAAATGTCAGAGCCTTCAAAACCAAGCTAGCTTTATTCTCAAAGCAAATGTCAAACAAGGCATTTGCTCATTTCTCCACACTGGCTAGGCTGAAAGAGGCCCCTCAACATGTGAAAACATACAGGAAATCACTAGACGACCTGCATGGAGAATTCTGCCGTCGGTTCTCTGATTTTGGAAAAATTGACAACTCACTTCAGCTGGTGTCATGTCCCTTCACACAAGACCCTGAAACGGCGCCACAGGAGTTGCAGTTGTAACTGATTGATCTCCAATGTGACACCATCTTAAAGGACAAGTTCAACTGGATGAGTTTTATGCTTCATTAAGCGCAGCCAAATTTCCAAACATCCAGAAGATGGCACAGAGGATGCTGGTGTTGTTTGGCTCTACGTATGTGTGTGTACAGACTTTTTGTAACGGGTGTGAGAGCGGACCCAAGAACAGCACAAATCTAGACCGGCACAGTTCAGAACTTTATTTACAATGTTCAAGCGTCCAAACGGACGACAATGAGGAAGCCTGGTAGGCGAGCACAGTCTAAATTCAAAATGGGGCAGGAGTCTCCGGAGAGGAAGTCCAGGCAGACAGCAGGCAGACAGGGCGAGGCAGATGCAAAGTCCAAAGACAGAAGGCAGGTCAGGTACCAGGAGATCCGTCCGGAACAAAGTGCTGGAGAGTAGTGCATGACGCGACAACAATCTGGCAGAGCTCTGGAGGAGCTTGTTAAGAGCCGACTGGGGGGAACAGGAGAGTCTAATGAGCTTGATTAGGGCAGGCAGGTAGATTGGGTTGGTACAGGGGAAAACCAGGAGTGGACTGTACCACTTTTAGTGTGATGAACACCAACAAAGCACCCAACAGATCCCAGCTGAGTGATGAACACCTCAGATCTGTTCTGAGAATTGCCACAACGTAACTAACACCAGACTTCAATGCACTGGCAAAAAAGGGTGATCAAATTTTGAAAGTCAATGCCCACCCTTGGTGTAACCACTGTCCTTAGAGCCTCCAGCTTTTCCTGTCCATCCATTTCTATTTCCCCACCTTCGGCAGCTTCTCACCTTCCTGTCCTCCCTGCCTCCCCTCCTGTCCTCTCACTGACACACAAGCAGTACAACAGCTGGAAGTGAATCACCTCATCCAGGCTTGGCTAGACACCAGCTTTCTCTCTCAGCTATTTTAAGCTGTATTTTAAGCCCTTTTTTTTCTCTCTGTTTCACTGTCAATTTAGAAGGAAACATAACAGACAGTGACAGATGTTGAATCCCTGCTCTACTCCTTATCCCCTTCCCTCTGTTTGACTCTGTCCTCTCCCCCCGCTGCTCTCTGCTCTCACCATTGACACAGATGTTGAATGTTGTACACCGGACCCGTTTCTCTCTCTCTCTCTCTCTCTCTCTCTCTCTCTCTCTCTCTCTCAGTTGCACCTGTGCAGAGTCAGTGCCAACCTCCTGTTGAATCTAAATGGGAAGTCCAAACACTCCTGGAGCTTAGCTCATGAAAGCAAATCTCCATTTATTATACAAAGCGTTATCGGTGGTCACTGCTGCGGCCCCGAATGGAGAGTCCCTAGCAACTATAACATGCGAGCAGTCATGTGAATGCTCTGGCATGTAAATACATACGTGTGTGTATTTGTAATAAACAGATTCACAGGCAATGCAAAAAATGCAACTTTGTCCGTTAGACAGATATATATTTGCTGAATATACTGTATGTATGAAAATGATCCATCTCAATATTAACTTAAGGTAATTCCACCAGCTCTGGCAAAATGAGCCAGGCATCCAAAAGAAGGATTTTTTTTCAGGCTGCTGGTGCACAGCTGGGCCTGTTTTACATGGCAGGAATCAGTTGCTCTACTTTTTGCATTTGACCAGTGATTTTTTTCAAATTTTTCCTTTTTCTCCCGAAACCCTCAGGAAGAAATACATATGATATTGGTGATAGGTTTGATTTTCTAAAGCGTCAAACCTGTTTCACTTTACTGAGAGTTTACACAAAAAATCTATTAAATAATCTAATAATTTTTATGTTGGTTTCTGGAGGCTGGTACAGCTTTCAGGCCAACCATTACATTAAAATCGCTACTAAGATGAATGATAAAAACCCATGTCAGTGACACAGCTGTTCACCAAATGTAACAACACAAGCCACTCAGTGCACCATTTAGGAAAAGCACAGAAATCTAAAAGACAAACTAATGTGGAAACTCAAAAAAAACAATTAAACAACCTTTCAACAAAATAAAATGTTCAAATGTTCTCCTGTCAGCAAGTGTTTACGGTAGTAAATCAATGTACAGAAGAGTGGGGTGGAGGTAGGAGTGTGTGTAATTACATTGCCTGATTGCATTTTTTATTTTATACCTTTTTGACTTCTAATTTTATCCTGACATCTGTTTTTTAAATTATATTCTTATTTGTCCTACCTGTCTATGTATTTTTAATGTTATATATTATAAGGTCAATCCAGCATTGAATTCAGACAGGCCACAGAAGTAGAGCTCAGCTCACAGTCTCAGTTAAACTCCAGCCCACATCAGCTGATGGCTCAGCCGATTCTATTCCAGTCATTCACATGGTAAACCCAGAACAGTTGCACTATTCAAGCTGCTTTAACCTGCCTGCTCTTCCTGTTTCCTCTGCAAACAGCTTAAAAAACCCACCTCCGCTTCAGCTCCTATATTTTATGGTGCATGTGACCTGTTCTGTTCTGTACCTGGGGTTTTTATTTATTGCTTCGCTCCCTGCCTAAGCCTTTTAGTGCATCGGCAGTGGGTGTGTCCTCCCTGCCTTAGGCTTCACACATAGACTTGTGGCAGGGCAACTAATCACAAGCAGGAATCTAAGTGTGTTTGATTATAATGATCCTGAGCGAAATTTTGTTTGAGCATTTTCACCACATTTTCAGGTCTTGCGCGGCATCACCAAGTATCAAATAGAGCATCTTTGAAGGATCTGCTTTTGAAACAATCTACACAACCAAAATACAGTTCAGTTTCAGTCTTTTCAATGGATCTATGGTTTACTCTATATATGGTTAAAAGCTGCCACTGTCTCTACCGATTTTTTCTATGTCAACTCTAAACAAAGTAACAGATGGAAGTGGAGGGGAAAATTAACCAGGGAGAAATGGTCGGTGAAATGAAGGTAGGAGGGATGGTACAAGTTAAGGATGAAAATGAGCATAATGTAATGTGTGTGTACGCCGAGGGAGCAACGTTTGGGGAGCGGGAGGGAAGGATGGAGGGGAGCGCGATTGCTGACAATGAGTGTGAAACAGATCGGAGGATTGTGCGCAGAAGCAGCAGATGGACTTGGGAGCAGCAGAGCGAGGCGGAGGAACACAGCCTTTGTTCTCCCGGCTGTCTTTTTGCCTGTGTTGTTGTTGTCTGTCTGCCTGTCTGCCCACCTTTCCGTCTGCCTGTCTGTTGGCTCGTTTGGAAAATGTTTTCCGTGCTTCTCGTCTCTTCCTCAAACTTCAACCCATTATCACTTCCTCTATCTCTTCATCACTTCTCTGATTCTCAGCTCCTTTATCACACTATGCTTTACCTCATCTTCCTCAGACTCTGTCTTATTGTGACTTCCATCTTTTGTATATTTGCCTTTGTTCTGTTCCACCATCATCTACCGTCCTACAGTATGTTCAGCTCCTCATCTCTATCTCCTCTGGCTGCGCATCGTCCAGATGTTATGGTATTCTCACCATTACTCCTAATATCACACTGGGGTGAAAGTACGCACATGGCAGAGCCTGTGACACCTCCACTCAAAAACACAGACACACTCACGTGCGTTTGCTCTCATCTTAATTCTTTGAAATTCTCATGCAAACATTGCAGTAATATTTTTTGACAAATAATTGAACACTGGAGTGCCATTTTTATGAAAGTCTTGAACATCGCAAACACTGTAAACACATGTTTGTGTGTGAGTACGTGTGTATGTACGGTTGTGTATGAGTTACCCTCTGAAGATCATCCCGACTCTCCTCACAGCAGGAGCGCAGTGCCACGCAGTGAAGAAAAGGATTAGAAGCAAACTATGTGTTTGTTTGTGTACTTGTGTGCTACTGCACCCATAACCCCATATCCTGGGGGCTGACTGCTGCCTAGGCTCTATTCTATTACCATCCATCTCTCGCTGTGTGAGTGTGTGGGCACGCGTGCGCGCTGATGCTATCATCATATTAACATAGATGACAATCTGGCGCGAAGGTGCTGATCAAAGATAAATTTCCCTCCCTGGCTCGCCTCCCGTTAATTACGCCATCTGTGTAGGAACGTAGCATCCCGAGTGTGTGGGGGAGGTCGATCCGTCAAATGCTGCCGGTCTCCGGCGCCGACAGTAATCCACCAGAGACTGATCGCCTCCAGGCCTAGGACAGGTTATGCACACATTGCCACGAGGGCACAAGCATTCAGTATTCAGTGTTCACATTTTCTGCTACACTCTTAAATCCATATTTTTGTTTTTCATTCAAATACATAAACACAACCTTTGGTTCACCTCTCATTGCTATCCACACACTTCATTACCTCTCAAAATCCATTAAATTCGAAATTCTATGACATGTTGGCATTTGAGCATGTCAAACGCTGGTTTTAGCATTTAAATCTTTAAATTTATGGGTTTCGGATGTTCGAGTGGCACAGACACACCTCTCAAATCTGAACGGCACATTGAGCCAAATTTCTCCTCACATAAAAGTGCTTTAAGACATTATTTGTGCAGAAGTGTGCATATGACGCTTGCGAAGGTAAGTTTCAGCCATGTGTGCATCGTTTTTCCCACGATTTCCTTGATGGGTATCACCATTATCTTCTGCACCAAGAGGATGTGACTCTGTTAATCCTACCTTTAAATTTAATCAAGGCAGTAATTATGTTTCCTTCACAATGCTGTGTACAGTATATTTGCAATGCAGATAAGTAAAATATATGAACATTTTGCTTTTTTTAACGAATGTCAGCATATATTCCAGACTCGTGTAAACTCGTGACTCGTGACTCGTGACTACGTGTAAACTGTAAAATGTTTCAAGCATTGTACAATTTTAATTTTGATAATGGTTTAGCTCAGAAAAAAAAAAAAAAAAAAAAAAAAAAAAAAAAAAAATTCAATAAATGTACTAAAAATTCTTAGAATATTTTACTGTAACCATATAAGCCATAATGATCTGAGTAAATTAAATAAAAGGCTTGAAATATTTCAGTTTCTCTGTAAGGAATGTAGGAATATATGATATTCTCCATTTTTGAACTGCACCAGTACTGTAGATTTGGTGACGACAGTCCGAGCCATGCACTACAACCAAAATCCTACTTGTTTGCATTCATTTGTATTTAATATGAGAGTAATCCCATCAGTGACTGGCAAGGTAATTGTATTATTGCCTATATGAGTGTGACATGGAACCCCATTCCCAACAGGATGGTGACTAAGTGCTTTAATTGACAGATATACATCTGCTGAACACAAAGCAACTTGGTAGAGAAGGCTGTCCTCATAATGTGCAGTCATACTGTCATCTCAGAGGCACAAATAAAATCCAATCAGACTGCCACAACTCCCCCGCCAGTATCTGGTTTTCTATAAACACACAGTACAGCTGTGCCCAGACACCTCCAGAGTAACAGTCAAAGAGAGAGCCATCGGCGCACCGGGCCCCATGCTTGTACCAGATGTGTGGGGTGTGCTTTATGAGGGAGCGCTTGGCAGAAAGTGGCACCGTGACGGAGAGGGACACACCATTAATCTCTTTCCTCTGGGATATCCGGATGCCGATATGCTATAAGAGTCCTCCTCCATTACTACTTTCCTTTTCCCTTCCATCCTCATCACCTCCATCATTCCGTCAGTCGTCCCATCTTCTTCTTATTCTTCTACAATTTTTAAGTGAAATCTTAAGCCTCCGATCATGCATTTTATTCACTCAATCATTTAGACATCCATTCATCCATCCATTCATCCATCCCTCCATTAATCTAATTTCACAGTGGTTCCCCCCCCCCCCTTAGAACACCCTCCCGGCTTTCCTACCAGTGAATGAAGCAGTCACAGCTGTGCAGCCATTTCACGAGGGGCCTTGCTGATCACACCATTACGATTATTGACTACATTAAGCAAAGATGGTGGGGGGGCTGGTTGTAACATCGAACACAGGGCTGTATGATCAATAGACCCTTTGAGGGGAAGAGGGAGATGAAAAGAGTAGATTTACGATTGAACACGACATAGCTTTGAATTAGGTATATTAGAGAGGATAAATAAACAGTCTGCAAACATGAAAACAACATATAGGCCCAGCAGGCACACATGGTAATAAATCTAAGCGTCTCAATCAGTGGGAGTTTATTTTTTTCTGAAATTTATTTGACGTTATCCTTTCAATTCAGAGGTCAGGCAACCCAAATCAACTCGAGCTATCAAGGCAGAATAAACACAAACAACTAGTTTGCAACGACTTCTAAAAGGATGTTTATGTCTTCTGCGGGTAATTAATTACCATGTCTACCACCCATCGGCGTCCTTGGAGATGTTATTGGACAACCAAACTTTTGTCGTTTATGTGCACAGGGCCTTTAAATGTGAGGGAGAGGCATTGATGTGAGCGCCACAACCCACTGAAGCATTTGATTCAAAGAAGAAACAAGGTCATCATTAAAATTTCAAAGACTTCAAAGTCTGCACGGTCTTGAGCACTGCTTAAATTGACCATTAAGAGAATAAAATTGAGTTTGGCAACTCAAAAATTCTCTTTCATCTCTTGTATCATTCTAATTTGATAGATGGACTTATCAAGGTTTTTGTGGGGAGACGCAAACCAGAGTGGGAGACAAAGTGTGTCAGGAGTGTAAGTTTTGTTCACTGGTGTGTTCCAAGAGCATCAATCATTACTCCTTTTCCTTTTTCAGTTAAAGTTTCATGCAGCGTTGAAGCATTTCCACCAGTCTCTGCTGTTTGTGTCGTCGACACAGGCAAGTTTGTGTTTATTCTTAAAGTGCACTTTGGGCTCCTGCAGATTTGCGGCGTGCTCTCCTGAGTTCCCCCTGGAGCTTCCCCAGATGGCCTGCAGAACTCCTACCTGTCTCTGAAGCGACATCGCTGCCAGGCCTGGCTGGCTTGCAGGGCACACAAGAACAGGGAGTTGGCACATCACTATCTCCTGGGACAAAGGAGCAACTTTTGGAGGTCATCTCAGTGTTCTTGAACCAGCTGTACTGGGCCTTTACATGTGTCTCTAAATCTGTTGGTAGCAAAATTTGTAAAGTAGGACTTTTTTTTAGCAACAGAGAATAAGGTTGCTGTTCTATTTATGAAATATCGTAGGCAAAGGCAAACCTGCCTGTAATGCAGTTGCTGTCAGGGAATTTCTGCAAACAACTACAGTTTGTCCTGACCCACAGCTGAATAAGAAATCAAAATGCTGAATTACTGTATTACAGCAACATTTGAACATTTTACTACGAACAGAAATGGTAAACCCAAGGTGACATTCACTGACTATTTGCCTTGACTCCTGAATTTGCATTAACTGTGTCCTGCAGCTGCAAAACCATGCAATGTGTGTCTTTAGTAACTTTTTAAGTGGAGTTCTTCTTTTCTCAATCAGAGCTCCAAATGTGGTTTCAGGAGAAAATGGGTGGGAGATGAAGATAGGGAGCAGAATTAAATGATACGGAAATTAGAGTAGGCATAAATGACTCTGCGAGGGTGAAGGACGGAATAAATTGGATTGGACTGATTCTGGAGCCAGCTGATAAAATCCAGCAGGGATAAAAGAGGACCATCTACCCTGTCATATGGAGCAAGGCCCCGCATGTGTGTGTGTGTGTGTGGGTATACATGCACGCGTGTGGACACACACAACCAAAGTTCAGTCATTTGTTGATTATTAATAGATGCTTCTCACTTGCACATATTTGCTTTCTCTCTGTCTCTCTCACACACACACACACAGGCATACACATGTGGACTCCGTCTCTGTTGTTGTTTTCCTATGAGAAGGCTGGCAGGGCTGGAGATTTGGAAGCTGTGCATGTATTCGAGTGTGTGTTTGTGCGCTTCTCTCGGCGGTGGCAGCAGGGTTAAGCGGGGATGTTGCAGGATGTGTTACAGTGATCAAAGACATTCCTGCATGATGCCATCTCGGGAAACCTGGCTGCCCGACCATTTCCTCCAGCTGGAGTCTTAAAACAGGCTTGATCCAATCACATCTGTCAGACCTGAGAGTGTGTGTGTGTCCATCTCAAGAAGTGGTGTTTATCCCGAAGGCTCAGCATGCCAAACACTGAAACAAAGAGAGGTGAGATGGTAACAAAAAAAGAGAAAAAAAACATATAAACCAAAACATAAAAACTGAGGGAGCCACAGATGGGTCCAGATCAAGAAGGCAACTAGAGGGGCATCCAGGGACACTCTCAAAGGAAAGCCCTGAGGGGGGTAGAGAGCAAGAGGGGAAGACATTGAGTGCAAGAGGGCAGAATAATCCTTTTCCCCCAGAGAACTCTGGACCACAGACAAAGAGAACGACTTCTACCTGTGCAATGGTCAATTAACTGTTGCTCGGACGGAGGGAGGGAGGGATGGTGTCCTGTGCCTGATATGTGGAGTGTGATTAAGGAAGGTAGGTTGGACTTGAGCAGCAGAGGGGTGATTCTGATCTCCTGCCAAGGCACTGTTTTGTGGCTCCCAACTCCTGTTGTGTGCAGGATTGATAGACTTTCATCGTTAACATAAACTTTTGTTTTCCATAAGCATCCAGTGAATTATATACATCAATGGCAACTGTGTTAGAAGGTCTTCACTGAAACCATACTTTACATGTTCTCATGGCTCATGTTTCTGCTTCTCTGTCAATATGATTTGTGGAGTCAGTATCAACCCTCTTGTATATGTCAAAGTGGAGAGGAAAAAAACTTTGATTTTAAAGCTGCGAACAAGAATGTGAATTGCGAAAATGACTCTTTTTAATCACTGCCCCTCATCAGAGGTGTCACATCGTGCCGTGGGCACTGTTGGTCTTTGCCTTCTTCTTCTTCAGGTCTTCAGGTTTTGTTTTTTTTTAAAAATATTAATGCAGGGCTTTTTGGATTGTGTCCAAAATCCTGGATCTGTAAATACGCCAGATCCGCCAAGATTCGTCCAAATGGCAGCTCCTTCCTGCTATTTTATCTGAGTTACTGCACTACATCCTCTTTCACTAGTGTGCACACATACTGTACAACCAGCATTTAGAGTGATGGAGAATAATGAAATAATTGTAACGTGCAATGTACACCAGTGAACCCCAGCATGAACCCCTGTTGAAAAGTTGGAAAACAGTCAAAGTCAGATGACCCCTGTGCCTCCTTTTAAGTGCAACCGGTTCTTTAACTTGCCCCGAGGCAGTGAGACCTCCAGAGCGAAGTGAGAACTGTGCCTGGTGAGTTTCCTTAATTACTTCGCTCCCTCCCTCGCTGCTAATACCTTTATTTTATTAGGTCTGATCTTATTCATATGCACAGTGCAGACATAATTTTGATTTGAAATTCTGTCTTATCTGTAGTTGCTGGGACTACTCCTGCATGGCTGCATCCAAAATCAATTACCTTGCTTGGTCCCCTGTGAGCATTCGGCGAGGAACAGGGCGGCACAGCGTGCGGGCTCTATCACGGACTTTTAACCTTAAAGACAATGTTGTTTTTCACTTTGAAGGACATCTCTGATACAGGAGCGATGTAGTGTGTCATGGCTGGGGAGATTGTCGTATCACTTCAAAACATTCCCTCATTCAAATCAGCCCCTGTGAAAGCTGGTTAGAGGGAGGGAGCAATCTCCCTTGCGTCAGTCAGGTTGGAACGGAGATAAGTGAAAGCGAAAAGTTGCTAACTCCTTCGCGACTCAACAGAAGAGTTATTCAGACAGAAAAGCTGCCTCCTTTCCACAGTACAACCACTAGCCTCTGTCTGCTAGCCCCATCGTCACATTTAGAGGAGGACAGCACTTGTGTTAAACAAACATCCACAGAGGTGTTTGGCTATGCATTTGCAGCAACTTCTCGTTAAGGATCCATTATGGAAAGCGCCCAATGCACCGGTGTGTAATGACACAGGCAATGCTTGCTGTAAAACAGTGGCATATGGCTGAACTACACAACATTAAACATTTTGGAGACTGTGCCTCCCTTGTGCCTAAATAACACAACACTTTGGCAAATAAACCATTACACAGTATGACTTAGGCACTTGGATGCCAAGCTGCGCTTCTTTATGGCGTTCTAGACAAAAAATAAGAATTTTCCACTAGAAATTTACACGTGTGAGTAAACTCAACAAATACTGTTAACATTATACAGTGATATAAATATCTTTACGTGTGATTTTATTTTTGTAGGAGCAGAGCAGAGCAGCCCAAAAATTTGTTTTCCCAGCTAACTCAAAGTTCTCTTTAGAGACTGTGAGGTATTCCCAGTTCAGTGGGACCCAACAGGTCCTGGCCCTGTGCTGGGTTCTGCAGCCATTTGGCTGTTCTAACTTCACTGAGAGCTGTACATGACGTGACTAAATCAGAAGGCTGAATTACATCAACCTCTTGCTTAACAATGTGGCAGCTTTTCATTCACACTCTTCATGGAACGCTTCCTCTGCTCATGAAGAAGCCCTGTGCTCAGCAACAACAGCCCAAGATGCGACTCCAGTGTTATTTTTCCAGTTACAACCTATTTGGTTGACTCTTTGGTTTGGGAACCATGCCAACTACTTAACAATTCCTTCTGCTGTCTGTAGCATTTCAATTCCGCAGGGCCCTCATCAATATTTTAATGCACCTTACAATTTATACAAATATTGTGAAGTCAAGCTGTCAGTGTTTACTGGGCACCCACGCTCCAGTACCATCTAGACAGACCTTTACCAGTAGACTAAACTGATGTAAGCTGAGCATTCTGTACACATGTACAGTGCCTGTGTGCTCACACATGGTCTACAGGCAGTTATTAACCAGTATCACGACTGCACATGATGCCATAAGCTTAAGCGGCCTCAGAGTCTGCATCTGGATCTCTTTCTCTCTGCCAGCCATGGACACCCCCTCAGTCATGCCGTTCCAGCCGTTTCTGTGTGATTGGTGTGAGCGCTTTGCTGGGCGGCAGAGGTCACAGAGCTTGGGAGATTGTTTCAGCCCTACCTGCTCCTCTCTTCCACTTCCATCTCTTTCCTGTTCCTCTTCCACCCCTCTCTTTTTCTCTGTTTCGGTCTCTCTCACTCCCCCTCTCTTTCCCCACCTGGAGTGTCGTCAACCCTCTCCACTCTCCGCCACCTAATTATATCCTGGACGTGTAAATGTATTCATATTCATGAAGGCACAGATGCTAAATTAACTGTGGCAGGGACACGCTGCACTGTGCCGACTGCACAATCTGCTTCCTCCACTTACAGAAAGGAGGGAAGGAGGAAAGGGGTGTTGTACCTGGAGGAGAGAGCACTGCAGGGAGAGAGAGTTAAACAAAGAAGGGAAGAAGGATAGGAAGGCAAGAAACAGCAATAAAAACAAAGAGGAAGAGAGGGTATAGCAGAGGAGGCGCGGTGGCTAACAAAGAAGGAAGAGGAAGGAGTTCAGCTGTGTAAGCAGGTGACAGGTTATTAAACCTTAACACTGTCTTCCTGAGAAGTCGCTGCCGCCGATCCCATAAAATATCCCCACAAGGCTCCCGTCATACTGAGCCCGGTCACAGGGGCCTATGCGGCCGTGAGTGACAAATCAAAAAGCCAGAGTGCATAAAAACTTGCAGCCGGTGGCGGCAGAACAGCGCGCGGGGAACTCAGGGGCAGATGGAGGGAAGTGCATCGGTGCGCGCCGAACAGATGGCCATTCCCAACTTGATATATGAAATTAATACCGTTTCTCAAATAGAATTCAGAAACAGGAATACATTACTTGAATTTTAATAACAGATTTTTTTAAGTGGTGGCGGTAGACAGGAGAGGGAGAGATACGTGTGGGATAAACAGATGCAATTATAATGTTTTCTTCTCCTCCAATGGAAAAGCAGACAAAGGAAGGTACGTGTTTAATCTTTGCTGGAACTCTCTGTTTATTCTTTATATTGCCACCATTGTGTTTCCTCTGTCGCTACTTTGCGTTGATTCGTGTTAGTCAGAACTTCAAAACTTCATAAAAAAAAAAAAAAAATCTTACAACGATATAACAAAGACTTGAACTTCATAGCAACTGTCTTCCCAACTGCCTGAATGGTGAGAGAAAAGAAAAAAGATTTAACCTGATGTTGAGGTCTTTTATTCACATAGGTTTGAGAACTGATATTTTTTAGAGGATTGGCTCATTCAATAAGGGATGTTTTTCACTGCTGCTTCAATTTGCACCCACCTAAAACAGAGCCGTGTATACACACATTCAGCACTGTGAAGTATAACCCAGCACTATTATTGTAACCCATCAGTTACATATAATAGTTCTCCCCCCTCTAAATCCTCCAAACCCACATTTAGTAGGACTGTGATGAAAGAAAAACAAATGAAAGTAGATTCATACATAATGGCATCTTGCTGAATGGGTTTCAACAAAACATGTCAGTGTACCAACAATGGGACTGAAGGTTACAATATGAAGATTTACCTTGTAATTTCATGCAACCTAATCCTGCCTATATGAGGTTATATCAACACGAAGGAAGCAGGAGGACAAACTTTTAAATGCAACTGCACATATAAAAAAAATAAAAAGCCCTTCATTTGTTTTCTTTTTTTAAATTAGTTGATCTAGGGGCATACAATTAATTGTAGCTGTATGTTCTGCATATTGTACAGCAAATTCATATGCCTCTACCTGTGTTTGTGTACATCCAGCAACTTGAATGCATTCACACTGTCTTTAAATTTGACTATGCATTGCATATTTCTTATTCAAAGGAATTTACCGTTTTGTGAAATATGTTCGTTTTTGTGTTACATGAGAAGATCACTGCCATCCAACAGAAACTGTAAAGCTAATGAATAGTCCAGCACAACATGGTGCTATGTTATGTCTGTAGCATGCAGATTCTGTTACCTTTGGCCATAGGGAACGTGTTTCACCATGATTCCACTCTTGTGTGACTTTTATAACTTTCTGCTACTGAAGTTTCATATTTAATGGACTAACAACAAGAGTGGCATCAATCTTCTCAGCAAGAAAGAGACTTATGTTCCAAAAAATGCTTCCAAAAAAAGCTTTTCTTTAAAGCATTTGAATGGGTAATTTTTACGCATGTTTTTTCTCCCCTCAACAAATCTAGAAGAACAATAAACATGTCTGGTGCCTTGGAATGGAATCAGTTGTGGATCTTTACTTATTAGAGCAGAAAATCAATAACTTTGATTTGTAGTTACAAAAATATAAACAAAAGTTAAAGTACTGCAGTACAGTGGCTCCTCGATGATGTTAAGACTTATTATTCTTCACCATAAGTATAAATTATGTTATCTTGTCTGTGCAATAGGTTGCAAGTAAAGAAAAACTATGAACTAACTTTAATCCCAACTTTTTATTTCCATTGCCTCAAAAATATGCAAGTGTATGCTGGGAACTGCGGGACCCAAAAGCATCCTTTGTGTGAGACTACATCAATACAAATATCATCTTATCTCTCTGCTAAACGAGCCCAGATTTCTAGCAGGAAACTGTGGCTCGCGTATGAAAAATGAACAGCATATGTTTGGATCTGCATCAGTCTGCCTCATCTACACCGTGCTGCTGAGATGCATTAATGAACAGAAGTGTTGTCTTCACACGTGATGAGAGAGATTATACAAACAAACACACGGCACATGGCTCTTTGAGCCGCACACATATGAGCTGATTTCAGTCCACATGCAGGGGCGGTGGCGCCCTGGATACTGCACCTTTCATTACGCAGCCCTAACGGGCTTTTTATAGTTTCATTCATTAGTGTGAGTGATAAATAGTCAACGCCACTCTTTAAGTGCTCATAAGAAGATTATATTTTGGGGTCACTTGAGAGGAAGTCAACACTGTTGGGAGTAGAACTCTGAAAAACTGCTGATACTGATGTATTTGCAGTAAAGAGCTGGTGACAGTGATACTGTACCCCTACAGTATGTAGTGGGAGTGGTAGCATGAGAAATTTGGACGTGGTTCAGGCGCACAGTCTGTTCACCTTCATGGGTAGAATGACAGATGGCCCGGGTATAGCTTTCTGCAGTAAAGCCTAGCAAAGCAAAGCTACCATGTCATGAAGAAGTTTGCTTGTGTGGGAGTTTTGACAAGCTCCTGTTCGCGGCAATCTGTGCACACGCAGACATTTACACCTGCGCACGCATTCGTGCAGACATTCGGCAACATCTACAATCAAAACCGTTTGTTGTCCCTCCCAAACCTATCCCTAATGTGAAATCCATTTCCGTCTGAGCATCATTATCATTGGCGTCGGGGAAGTCAGGAGATCCAAGGTAACGTCTCAATCCACGGGGGTACACGTTCCCTCCAAAAACAGAAGGTAGGAGTTGGCGAGCCGTTGTGCACGTGGAGAGTGTTACTTACTGGTTATTGTGGTGGTCATACTGTGTCCCGTATGGCAGTGTATAAATGAACAGCATGCAAACACCTTCTGTCCAAACATCTGCGACAGGCACATTTTTAGGCAGGCTTCCAAAAACTAAAAAAAGATGGAGGCAGAAGAAATGAAATCTCTCGAGCTGCTTGGCTCAGCTCATGTGCTCCCATTCTGCTGGCTTATTACTTACTTGCTGTATTCTTTCTTTCTTTTTTTGTCTCCTTTTCAAGTTTCTCTGTCAAATCAGAATAAGACATAATGCAACTTTTTTATTTAGTTTCAGTTTTCAAGGGTGTTTTGAAGACTTGGAATTGAGAAGGGGTGGTAAAACACCCATTCAGGCAGCCTCAATTTGAACTGCTTTGAAAGATAAGCCATCAAAAACAAGCCCTCTGAAATCCTCCACTGTTCATTACATTTAATTTGCTGGTTGAATAAACTTCCTAATAAAATACACATGACGAGTTAAACCTGTGGTTTGAAACCACTCAGAACTCTGTTAATTATACTGTGCCAGCAGCTGCAAGACTAAAATTAATATTTAAAATCTTCATACATGTATAAGTGTTTGTTTTAACAAAAATGTAGGTTCTCAGTCATCTGGGTTGAGGTAGCCTCAAGTGCTTTGCTTGAAGGCATCTGAAATTCTTTTTGGTTTTGAAGATGTTTTACTTCTCATCCAAAAGGCTCTTCAGGTCTGAGCTGAAGAGGCCTGCAATTTTATTTGCCACCATACAGACAAGAAATATTTCAGATAAGAAGGAGACTGAATAGCAGTTCAGTCCCGCTGGAAGCCTGGCATCATTTTTATCTGCTTTCATATCTCCACTCTCGACTAACTGAACAAATAAACTCACTGTTTTCTAGAAGGTTGTTGGTAATTGCTACTCTGAGGTAAACGGTAACGTGGTCCAAGTGGTCCACGTGGTCTTTGCGACTGTGTCGCCAACAATAATACCAATAGTACCTGGAAAACCTGGGCAACAAATGTTTGTGTGGTGGTTATCAGTGCCAGCGTTAACAAGCCAGGCCAACAATCTTTTAGTTCATGAATTGACGCTTTAAGCTTGCTGCTAGAGGCACAACGCTACAGTAGATGCGGTTTTGAAATATTTCATTCGAATTCATACAATAGCTGTGATATCTATATATACTAGCATAGCATAGTTTCTTTTTTTTTTAGTTAATAAGTTTTAGTTAGTTAAGTTAATTAAGCTTAAAGATTGCCTCTGATGAAAATTATTTTTTGACCTTGTTAACATGTTCATAAGGTGCGTTTGATGCATTACAACCGAAATAGACAGGGAACATCAGGACTGAGGATTTCTGATTTTGTTCAGCAACCCACCAATGACAGTAAAATACAAAACAAAAATGTATCCTGCCAGCCCAGTTCCTTATGTTTTCTAAAGAGAAAACATAAGGAACCAACCTTGATGACTTGCAGGGGTGGAGTTTAACACTGTAGGAACAAAAATTATCATTCCGATGCATCAGCTTGTTCAAGTAGCTCCTGGTTCAAACATTTATGGCTGAATTACTCCAATGTTTGAACTTGCCCCTCTGCAGCATACAGTAGATTAGTTTAAATAAGGTGGAAGATGACAGAGCAGGTTCACTGTTTCATCCATATCGACATTTTCTCTTCTTGGGATTTTGGCTTTGGGAAAGCCAAAAATTCGACACCCCTTTCTGAACTTTTTGGGCATCGGCTCTCAGTCTTGCAGGTCTCGTAAGCACACCGATTCAGCATATTAACATCTGCTGAAAGCTTGAAAGGCCTCCTGTGCATAGTTGTAGTTGTTAACATGGAATTGGAAAGTGGCCGTTTAGCAAAGGGTCAATTTAAGCAGTAAAAGCAGAAACAGGGCAACAGATGAGAGTGTGTATGTTTGAATCATAGTTGGACAGCACAACTAAACATTAAAAATTTCAGTCGTTATAGTAGCCTACTACGAAACTGCAACAAGTCATAATGACATATTTTAGTGTTCTGGCTGAGGCTTCAGTTATTGTCTTCATGCTCATTACTTATGCTAAACATGAATACTGATAGATTATACAAATATAAACAATCCATAGTGTCACAGTCTTTACTAAACGGGCATTAACGCTTTAAGAAATTGATTCATTTAATGGCCTTGAGGCACTGATATGTGGCCTTTGTGCCCTCTAAAAATTGTTCTCCTTGCTCCTTAAAAAGTTTGAGGTCTGCGTGAGACCCCTGTGTAGGAAAGCATATTTGATGAAACCTTTCCCACATGGATGAATAATGAATAAGTCATGGTTCTCACATTAATTAAAACATGGGGAACAATAATAAGAGTTGGTATTTATACGAGCTCTACCCCATCACACTTCACAGTTGACTGGGAGCCATTTTACAGATTGTCTTTATACCACTGCTGAAATAGTGGCAATAACAGCAGCTGCATCTGTTCTCGGTGTGAAACGACCGACATGACTAAACCGTTAATATCTGAGGTTTATTGAATATGTTGTGCTAAAGTTCTATTGAAACCTACACAGAACTTGATTTTTAAGATAATTCAACTCACATTATTTACAGTGCGGCGCAGTTCTGTGTTCTTACAGCTGACTAAACCTAACCTGGCAATTATGATTTTCATCTACAAGTTACATGACCTGGCCATTGCTGTGTACACAAGTACTTGGCACAGCCAAACATATCTGGTCAAGGAGGCGCCTGCTATAAAAATACACAAGTGGAAGCTGGGCTGCAGAGCCTCTGCTGCTCCTTCTCAAGGCATAACGTCATGCATTCTTTCTCTTTTCAGTCATTTTCCAGCATTTTTTTGTCACTGAGGCTTTGCCCCTGAACAAGACTTATAAAAGACATCCAGTGTCAGCCAATTATTTTGGACTTTGATGGCCATAAATCAAGGCTGACCAATAAAAATGAAGACAGCCAAGTATAATGTTCGTGTGTGACTCCAACTGGATTGTAAATGAAGCCAGATGGGCTGGGAGAGTGCCACTGAACAGAGCTGGATCCCATCACTAAATGGCTGTGTGTGTTTTCCTCTCGTGCACAAATTACGGCATCACCTCATTCAGCGGCATAAATCAAAGCCCAAGCTGTGATATGTGCAGGGCATCTCTCCATCTCATTATTGAAATAAATTCTCTGGCAGCCTTGGAAGTGTGAGCCCCGTTTGAGTGGTTTATATTAAAACAATTGGTACCTTTGTGGCTGCTTTTATTTTGAAACAATCCTGAAGCCAATCTTGTGATCTCAAGAAGGCAGAGACGCGTGTGGAGATGAAACAGGCCCGGGGAGTGTTACCTCACAGCGGACCTGTGGACACTTACTGAGGAGGAGTGACATGTTTGGATGTGGGAGAAGGAGGGAGGAGGGAAGGAGAAGAGTCGGGCAGCAGCAGTTAGGCAGAAATGTAGCTCATAAAACGCTTAATAGGACGAGTTGGACAGTTGCAAGGAAAACAGACAGGCGTGACAAATATGACTAGATATACTTTATATGGGCAGACAATGATGGAGTTATTTGGAAGTACTGTGAGGCAGACTTACTGAGCTCTCTATTTTCCAGACGTACAATGTTGACCTTCATCCGTCTGCTTCCACCGTAGAGCGAAAAAGCAGACTCTTCCAAGAACCTGGCTTTCTCATTCACAGATAGACACAGAAAACAGGTCCCTCCAAAGAATGGCTTCTTTCTTCATTCTTTCTTTCTTCATCATTCTAAACTTTACAAGGGCAGGCTATATATGTTTCGGCTCAAAGAGAATACGTCAAAAGTAACAGCTCTGGGTGGATTTACAGTGTATGCAAGAGTTTTACATATGGTGTTCATGAATTACTGAGGTCAGGGAGGCTTTGCCAACCTAAACAAGATTCCCCACATGACGAGGCTAGGCTACTTCATCAGCCTGTAAAGAAACAACACAAGGGTTGAAAGATGTTCAGAAGTTCCTTTCCTGCAGAGAGTGATTCATGGGAACAGCAAGGAGCCTGACCCCGTTATACTTTATCCATAATGCTTTGTAAAGGGATATACTTGGAGTGGCACATGGTAATAATTAGTCAGTGTTTTGGTTTGGCTTTTGAAATTGAAGTTCAGTGATGAGCAACTCCACCTTTGCCTCCCACTAATGCTTCTTGCTGTCTTGTTATCGGGGTCTTGCAGTCAATGGATTGGCCAAAAGTGGGTCACACTCTACATGATCTTTCACCACTAGAAAGCCCCATTTAACCTGGTCTACAAACTACTTTTGGTCGAAAAACACGCAAAGTTAAAACTGGGAATGACGATTCGAAAGTCAATTTTAAAATGGACATCCTTCAAAAAGAAGTGGTTAGGTTTTTCGTGAAACAAGAAGACTATTTTCTGAAAAAACCGATTGGCTAACATGGGCATTGGGATTGTCCGTTTTACAAATAGACATGACGTGTTTCTTTATGTTGTTTTTCTCTTCTAGATTTCAGCCTCAGTAACCATCCCATGCTTTTCCTGTGTCCCGCGCTCTGATTGGCTATAGTTGTTGCCAAATCCTTTGGATGTTTAGCCTGCTAGAAAACCAGTTTGAGCCAGCGAGCGAGTGGAAGATAATGCTAAAAGTCATGTATCGTGAACTCCTCACCACCTTCTTCACTTTACTCCCGCCCTTTCTTCCCCACCCATCCATCACCACACGTACAAGGAGAAATGTTACCATTTGAATTGAATCTACACTTCAAATAAAGCTTGTGTCTGGTTGGAGCCCAAATTCTTCACTGCAGAGAGAGTGTAGACTCGTGTAGCAGGAACCCTCTGTCTCCACTGATGAAACCTTGGAGCAATTCAACTTGTCAGGCAGTGTTTTATGAATCGGGTCATGTGCAAGAAAGCAAGGCATCACACGAAGGGAAAATATTGATTTCATCATAGGAAATCTACCCTTAAAAAAAAGGGTAATTAATATAACCACCTTTGTACGTATCTGCAATGAATATTCAGAGTTACAATAACTAATAATAACTTACTACAAAAATAATAAGAAAAAAATAATAATAGATTTTTTTCTTGGGAATCAATATGGCTTAATATTGCTTTTTTCTTTTTTAATTTTCATCTTTAACTCTAAATCACTTTTTAAAATAACTTAAATTATATGACATTAGCTAAAAATAATCATTCTTTTTGGGATTAGTGTATATTGTCCCCTCAACTCTTGTAGCCGACTTCCAATCCTTTGTCAACAGGCCACATTGACTGGTTCCAATTAGATGTGGGGAAGGAAACATGCAGGCTAAAACAGAGTTGTTCTGACGACAAAAAACTATTCATATAGGGTAATGTAATACATTATGGCGCAGTTTATTGAGGATAAAAGCTCGGCTCTGTGAAAGATGTAGGAGTGGCGAGATCTTGCGAGGCACTGCTTTCAGTCAAAGCCAGCAACAACAGAGTTATGACATTTTGCTGTCAACGCGTGCTAACCTGAGCGGCTGCGCTGCCACAGGCGACCTTCTCCATCTCACTTTGCTCGGATGTGCATTCTTTCCGATTAGCAAGTATACAGCTGATTGATTGGAGCCAGAATTTCTCTCCATGTGAATGCCCTAAATCAATCAGTCACCCAATTTCAAAACAATGCACGGTGTGAGACTACAGTACTTATTAGCTACAGCTAATATGTTTACTGCAGTAGGGGGGGATTTTATTGCTCTTATTAAATCACAAAGCTCTGATCCTATCCAAATTAAATTGGGGCGATGTCCACTCAAAGCAGGGTTGAAAAATTGCAACTGACGACATGACAGCGGTTGCCAAATATGTAGAAGGGATTAGAGAAGGTGAATAATCATGTATGAATTGTTATGCAGCTCCGTCATTAACCGTTACCTGAGAATCCAGAGTCCAGGATAACCTTTTCGCTGGACGCTCTGCCTGATGTTGTATGGGTAACTCTCTCAGAACCACAAACCTCCGCCACAATACACAAATCTCTGTTACACACTCCAGTTGTTGAGGTACGTAACAGCAGGCTTCAAGCTGCAGACAAGTCATACATTTTCTGTGTTTCACTTGGAGGAAGTGCCGGAGCCAATGGACACAATCTGTGTTTGTAAGAGTGTGTTCAGGCATGTTTTCAGCCCTGCATCTGAAAAGTGTGTATTAGTGTTCCCATTTACATGAATGTCTGAGTGTGCGTCTGCCAACAGTCATGCTTGTGCCTCCAACAAAAGAGCCCATTGGTTCACGTGGAAAAAAAGGGCCAAAGACTCAAAGAGGAGAGGACCTGGATCTTATCACTCAGTGGTTTAACACTAGCCAGGCCCCTGCTCGCTAACTCCATGCAACAAATTAGGAGCTGGGAGCTGCCGACTGGGCTTGTGACAGGGATGTGATGGAGAGCAGACGGGCGGCGCTGCTTCACGGCTCGCATGGACCATGATAGGAGAGGAATGCTCCCTCTGCATACAGTGAGTAGTGCAGGAGTGCAAGCTTATGTTGGTGCTTTTGTCTCACATCTGGAACCATTTTACAGACTTTACATGTACGTGGGATGATTCAGTCAGAGTGAAAACACACATATCTAAAATTCCTAATGTATATTTAGAAGGTTGGTAATAATTTTGTTGCTCTGTAGGGAATAAACAGCTGTTCACATCATGTCTGAGGGTCAAACTGGGAGACAACTGCTCAAAGAGTTAAAAACTGCATACTGCAATTACATACAGGCAAATTACCCCTTAATATGCCTCAGGTTTCTGTGCTCGGTTCCTACCATGATGGTTTGACCACTCATCGACTCCTTTTTTCCCTCTCACATTATTTTCCGCCTCCCGACCCCTTATTTTTACAGTATTGAAGACACTGCGTATACTGTACTACAAGAAGAGACTGTGCTCACTTTGGACGTTTGTCAGGTGAAGACGCATCCTTCACCAGTCTGTAAAACACCTTTGCTAGATTGAGGACTTTGGCAAGTGGCCACTGTCTTTTTTTCCACAGGCTTGTTGGAAGAATTATGGTCGTGGCAATATTCCCTGGTCAGCTTTCTCAGGGACCTGTGTTTTGATTTGATTTTCCATTCAGCGCTCCCATGTTTATATAATATTTCTTTGCCGCCAGTTTGCATTTCTGAGGAATCACTTTGCCGTTAATCACTTGCTATTTGATACCACTTGCCTCTGTTAACGTGCAACTTTAATTGAGAGCCCATGTCCTTTGTGAGAGAGATCTACTGAGCGGGATTAGTGTGCTGTCAGGAAGACTGAGATTGAAAGAATAAAAATGCTCACATGGTCTTTTGATGTTCACAAATTGTTTAGGCATCTGACACAGAGTCCCTGAAGTTGTATCACACATGTTTTTTCAGCTGTTTTTTTTTGGGGTAACCTAGTTTTATTTTACCATATCACTAAAAAAGATGTCTCTCACACTCGTGCACTCCACATTTCATAGGATGGAAAGTAAGCATTACTATATTTGCTCAAGAATCATCTTTAAGTGCAATTTTAAGGTACTTTAATTGAGTATTTCTGTTATATGATCTTTCTTTAACTCCACTACATTTCTGAGCAAAATATTAGTATCACAATATTAATAGCACTACATTTAAATGTTTACTTATTTTCAAAATGCCAATAACAAAACAAGCTTTCATAATTCAACACATTGTAAAAAGAAAAAAAATGATAATGGTCTCCAACTTATCTGGATTTTGACATCTTACAAAAAGAAATTTCTATCAATTTAATATATTGACTGCATGCTTGTCTAATAGTTTTGTAAGATTGCTTAAGTGGATTTTTTTTTTTTTTTTAACCTAGATTTTTTTAGTTGTAAAAGGATATTTTTTATGTGGCTGTATGGGTCATTTTACTTTTCTAACACTGATCAGCACAAGCAGAAGCATTCACGAAAACAAGGACTAAACCAAATTTAAACTCATGCAGACGGGTTGAGCTGCGAATTAATTGTCCTCTGATAAATATAGATGTTAGGTATTTTTGGAGACTTTTGTTTTAAGTAGAAAGACACAGTGTAGAAAATAGAGAATCAACTGAAGATTATTTTCCATATTCAGTCACATACTGTTGGCTTACTGGATTTCAATTACGTGGTACATTAGTTCATAAAACCGGTTGGGGCTTTCATGCGTTCCAGGAGCGCTGAGACAGGAGGTTAGGCTTAATGCAGGCAGGCAGAGTGGAAACAGTTCTGTTGTGTTTATTAAAACAGGCTTAACTTCGAACTGGTCGAATGGCAGGCGTGGGTCAAAGTCAAGTTGCAGACAAAACCATAAAACATCCACAAGTACAAAAACAAGTCATGATTTGGGATTTGGCTTTCACATTGTGAAAACAAAGATGAATGAGTGCTTCAGTAATACATATATATCCAGTGGTAAATAAATGAATACAAATACTGTTTGTGTGTGTGTGTGTGTGTGTGTACAGTAAACGAGTCTGTCTGTGTGTGTTTACGAAGCAGGCCTGAGGCCAGCCGTCCCTCATGTGATCCTCTGTCTCCATTCCTTATCAACAGCACTTTGTCGTCCCTGCCTATCTGTCAGTGCTGTGTGTCTGCACCACCTCTCCGCCTGATAGCCAGCAGTCGCCTGAATACACCTGCACTGTGTCACCCCGCCGCTGCTTTCCCCTCTGACAAGTCCAGCACACCCATGTCTCAGGTCCAGCTCCCACTGTCATTTACATCACAT
>KV751318.1:9236657-9253325 GCA_001698575.1 Mola mola | reverse complement strand
AATTTTACTGTTTTAAAAAAATGTTAATGTGTAAGCAAACTTGTAAATTCAAGAATATATTTGATCACTAAAATAAAACGTCCATCCTCTCTCCTGTTTACCTTTACACGCACAGCTACATAATAGATCTGTAAGCAGACTTCAGTCACTGAATGTTTATCACATTGCCAGTCGCTCATATGCATCACTCTCAAACGACGCACTGTATATCTTTGTGTCTCCGTCCCTTCATCCCACCAGCGCTTTACCTTTCAGCTTCAGACTTTGTCTGGTTTTCATCAAGTGAGCCGGCTAGCACCATATTGACGCCCACCAGGCGCGCTGCGAGTCAGGAGCCTGCTGTGGCTGATAACCCTGCCCCGAGGCTGCCCTTTTCCACAAGCAAACATACGCCCGTCTTTTAGCCCCGATTGGAGCGGAGCGGAACACATCCACTGGGGAGCAAAACTGTCTTGGACAAACAAAAGTTCAGTTTTACCACAGAAACTAAACATGTTTTCAGTTTTCAGCTCTGGAAGGAAACAGCTCTGCCCTTAAATTAGAGGCGCTACAACCAAGGAAGGAGTGTTTTCTTTTTTTTACATGTCCTTCGGCTGAGAATTTGATTTCCACCAGCCTTGTCATGGGTGCCGTGGGATATCTGGTCTGGGGAAAATATAAAAAAAAAAAAAATGATGTGTAATGAAAGGATGAAATGAGTCAATGAAATCATTTTTTTTTTGTAGGCTTCACAGTTCAAGTGTGGTGACAACAGTCACATTTACAGTTGAGGTTGAGAGCCAGTGATGGAGACAACAGACAGACACAGGTTTCATGGGTGGAACAAATCATTGCGTGGGGACATGTTGGAATGAAATACAGCTCTAAACCTATGGACTTTAATTTGCCACAGGCTGCAGTCCAATTCTGCACGAACAATGACAACATTCAACAAGGACTTCAGGACTCATTTAATAATTCATTTTGAGCTCCTTCAGAGTTTTTCATCCTGTCAGGCCCTGCCACTGACAGCACCTTAATAAGCCCAAAACACAAACCAGCGTCTCCTTAAAAACAATCATCCTTCACAAATGACTCTCTGCTGTTTTCCCCATCAGCCGTGAGTCCAACTATTTGTCATTCTCTTGTGAACAGAATAAACTCTGCATCGTATAACGCTGTAGACACATGTGAGCAGACGACAGGGGAACGTACACACAGGCGGCTTTTGTGAGCGCTTTAGCAGCTGCTGGAACAGCGCGTGGCGTCCGGGTTTCTGCTCTTTGCACCTTGGTGCACAAACAGGAGAGAGAGCCGTGTGCGGTGGCACGGCAGAGGAGCACGCGTTCGTCTGCGGGCGAGGCGGAGAGCTAGCCTGAGTGTGTTGCGTGTGTGGTGAAGGATGAGCTCGTGCATATTTGCAAGTACAAAGATATGCAACTCTTACTTTTTTACACTTGTGATTGCATTTCTATGTGTTGACATCCGACTGCGCCAACATAGGTCTTTGTGCCTGCCCACACATGCACGCTTGTGTTTGTGTGTGTGTGTGTGTGTGTGAGCTGTGGGCTCTGCACCAGCTGTGTGGGCCATGTGGAGGAGGATGTATCAAGGGGTCACGAGCTGGCAGCTGGCAGGGAAGGGAGGGAGTCCAGCAGTGTGTCTAGAGGTCCAGACATCAGGAGCTGCTTCAACACACTGCAGAGTTCTGTGTGTGTTAGAAGGGAGTTTGGGGAAGAAACAAAGCAGGAACACATTTGCGCCGAGCGAGCATCCAAGTCGAGTAAATGAGATAAGTGCATTAGCACATTAACAACAATGAAAACACAGACTCCTACCCTAGATGACTTCCTCCTCCCATGCTGCTGCTCCCCAGAGTCCAATGTCTACATACTGTGTTGAGTTTGCGGCTGAGCACTCATTAACACCTTCAGCAGGCATCTGGTTTTCCTCTGACATCACTGATGGTTTTGACCTCTGGAGTGGAGGGATCACACACAGGTCACACGCATTGCTTCAAGGGAACAATATCACTGCAACAGGGCTCACGTGAGATTACAGCTTCTGGGTTTCCTTTGATTCACTAATTAGATTGATGATTTATTGGATAGTTCGACTTTAGTACAAGTCGGATTTGAATTTTTTGTGATTTTGCCTGTCATGGCCTTCAGTTATAATGATCATATACTCACCACCAGAGCGTCGGACGATCAAACAGGCTGTAAATAAAACAATATAAACCAAAGCAGTCACATTTCCTAACGCACCTTATTTGGGCCTAAAAATGAGAGTGAGTAAACATGGAATGGTAAGTCTGTAAACCATGACCCAATGGTTTAGTTATATTCTGGGGTAAAATTAGGTAAGAGTTGATAAGGCTTAACTTTTAATTATTTATTTTTTTGGCAAAAACTTGATTCGTTAGATTTCAACGGAGTGGGAGTCAAAATTACAACACCTGTTCTAAGAATTAGCACTGTTTCAAGATTTGAGCACGTTAACTTTAAAGTACTTAGGTTTAGATTAATGTAGCATAAAAGTCTATGAGTCCCATTAGAATAAGTAGAATAAAAAAGTGACTTTTGCAAACCCTGTTTACATGGATTAAATAGGTTAATCTAGTTGCTCTTGGCAATTTCATTAAACTTTTTTAGCCAGTTGCACTGGTCAAAATTCCATCAAGAGTGAACCCCAATCATCATAATGTTTGTAAACTGTATTTTCTAAACTTCACCAACAAGGGCGACTCCAGTCAAAACCACCTCCGATCGTTACTGTCAGTGACTCCCCGAGGTGGATGTAATGTGTCTTGCTCGCCTATAGAGCTTCTGTGTGCTGGCAGGTCTCGAAATATGCTGCAACATCTGTGAAGCTACTTGGGGTCCTAACGTTTCGCTGTGCGCCCAGCTAAAAGCAAACAAGGGGAAACATATTGGGAAGGAATTAAGGGCAGGTTTGACACAGGCTGTATTGTTAAACCCTTAGCACTCTCATGTCTTTTTCAGTCAGTGCCTACAGAGTCCCTGACCTGGCAACCACTTTACTTACCTGGCAATCCCAGCTAAGATTTATGTGGTAAAAATATAGAAGTCTGGAGGTTTAAAATGTGCATCCATTATTATTTCAGCTGTATAATGGGAGGATTAATGGGGAGGGTAAAAACTAGATGTGTTACTAAAAGTTGAGAGTACATTTGAATTTTGCCATGATAGTCATCATTAACCCCCCCCCCACTTTGTTCCACCCTTCAAATCAAACACACGAGACAAGCTTCACCAGTCCCTCACTGTCTGTCTCTCCCTCACACACGGATGCAAACACATGCAGCCCTGCGCACAGACGGCTCATCGGTTCATTTTCAAGCTGAAAAACTGAACAGATGACTGCCTCTCCTTTCGGCGTGCTGCCGGTCGTGGTGGCAGTAGCGGCGGCTGGTGGCGGCGGCGTGCTCATCATTCCACAAAACCCCAGCCAGATGTCCCCGAGCCCGGGAGGCTGGTGGGCGGAGGCCCCCCCTTTGCCACGCCGCGGTGGCGCTGGCAGCTCTTCAAACCTGCTGGGTATAACCTTTAATTCACATGCTTTTCCTGGCACGGCGGGCCGAGGGGCTGCCATCTGCCCGGCCTGTTGTGGTGTAGAGACAGGGGTAAATGAGAGAGAATGTGTGTGTGTGTCTGAGTGGCGGGGTGGCACGGTGACCAGAGGTCACCTCGAAAAATATTGTTCTGGTGGTCCATCAGTTTGGTGTGAGACACTCTTGACCCATGTAGCACGCACACACATGCACACACACGTTAATGTGTAATAACATTGCCACACACGCAACTTATAAACACCTTTAACATTACAGCTCAGGTTGGCACAAGACAAACAAGATCAACAGCAAGGGGAGACTGCAACAAAACAATGGAACACTATACCAACTAATATCAGTGTGGTATTATTCTTGATCAGTTTAAAAATAATGATAAAAATCATTAAGACATAACTGTTCTTGTTAAAACTCCAATAATTTCTAGTTTGTCCTATAGGGGCAGTTGTCTTTTTTATTCTTATTAGTGTACTGTTATTTTTTGTTTATATATAGTAATATGCACAGCTTGTCAAGGGACAACAGATGAAAATTGCGTTACTGTACATCTGCTGCAATAAAACTATCGTTGTTAACGGCTCAGTTACATTCAGATTAAATAGGAAGGATGTGAAAAAAATCTCTATAAAAATATGTTTCTTTGATGATCAACTTTTAAGTCTGAAACATGTGTAGTCAATGAAACTAATCCAACAAATGTAATGTAGACATTGTGTCTGCTCATAAACACGTCACTTGACCAAACAACAAAAATGCACTCACACACACACATACACACATCCTCGCAAACGTCTTCATCTACTTCTGCTTTATTTGGAAGTTGCCAAATAGCTTTTTGCTGAAAAAGCTCCACCTTCTGGAACAGAGGGTGGATCAAAGCATGCAAGTGCAGTCACACTGAAGTAATCAGCAGTTGTTCAACTTGGACCAGTTTCTTCATCTGACCAAACATCAGACAAAACTGATACATTGTTCATCCCTATAAATAATTATTTAGCTGATCAAGCACCTTGTGAAATGAACGTGTTTCTAATCCTTGCCTGCAGATTCTCTCCAGATGCATGTTTTTTCCATTGGAGTCAAACAGCTTAGGCTATTTTACAGTATCCCCTTCATCTGTCAGCTGTAGCAGAACCTTTATTGCCTTTCCGTGCACTCCATCACAGAGGAGGACTCGGGCTGCGCCGTGTGGTTCAGAGCAGATGTCATTAATAATTCCCAGCGTAATGAAACGCTGCTGATCCCTCCATCATGATAGAGTCAACAAACATGGCGAGGCTCACCCCGGAGGTGAGTGGGGAAACGAGGCTGCTTCAGTCGTAAAGACACAGCGGGGGGAAAAAAATTATATCACAACGTTGGGAATTATTGCCAACTCGAATTAATTGATAAGATCGAGGGGAGAAGTAGAGAAACAAATTGAAAGTGTCTTATCTGTTAATGTTTGCTGGCTTACAAAGAACACATTTTTGTGCAGCATGTTGTAATATTTTATGTTTGTTCACCTTGAGCGGCGGCATATTTTTGTGAATGACGTGGTTTGATTTTAGCGGTTTGATAGACAGTTTTTATAGTTATAAAGCTTAGAAATTGTTTCAAAAGAATTGGTGATTAAAACAAAGTCTTTAAATGAAGTAAAACAAGCTTTTAACATGTAACTAAGTAACACAATAAGCAGCCGGTATACAGTGATTGCAGCTGTAAGGCAAAATTATGTAGCCCTAAATGGACGTAAAACGAGACTTTGCAACATCTGAAGATGAAAAAAAAATCAAAAAGTTGTTGCCTTACTGAGTGACACCTCTGGAAGATGTTGAGTGATGCTTCAGAAATGAATGTCATCACATTTCTACTTCAGCACGGTGGAGTGTTGGGTTGATTGACTATGCAAACCCACGTCTGCGTCTGATCCTCCACACAAGACAGTTTAAAGTCCTGTCCTATCCCCACATTTTCCAGCTTCAAGAAGATTAAAGCCGAGTATGTCTGAGGAGCAGAGAGAGAGAGGAAAAAAAGACAACAGAGAGGAAAAATAGAGTGAGTCACATCCGAGGAATTAAATAAAGACAGAACGAGAGGGAGTCAAACTGAGAAAGGAGAAGAGAAGATAGATGGTGAGCAATACAAGCACATGCAAGAGATAATGAATAGAAAGAGAATGCCAAAAATAGAAAAGGAGAAAGTAGGAGAGAAAATGGAGAGAAGAGTGAGAGAGAAAGATTGGGAGGGGGGGCGTGCTGCACAGAGGCAGTCACAGGCCTGCTGTGCGGTGCATGGCGGAGGCTCATCATTCAGCTAATTATGATCAGGCTTTTCCCTGCAGGCACAGCAGCGCTGGAAATGGAAAGTCTTTGTTCTCACACACCCCTGTGGAAGCGATGGGGCATGGTGCCATGCAGATGAGATGTCTGTACACACACACACACACACAAACAAACACAAGTAAGTGTGCAGCGTTATTAACACTACATGCGCGCACACGGTGCTGACTCCCACACAGCGATTCTTGTATACAGAGCTGAGAACACACAATCACTATTCACACCCCAGCTTTGCCTTCATGCATGTTGTCAGCCATTTAAATATTCGCCCCTGACACAAAACACACACCTCTGCCTTTCTCCCTGGCTCACAATCGTGACACACACGCAGAAAATCCTACGTTCTCAGATTCCGCTTTTCACTGAGGGCATCAGAACATTATGAGGCTATTTTCAATGAAGGTTGCACCTCCTCAGTCAAGCTATTTGTTCATTATACAACATGGACCTCCTTCAGAAGAGAGTAGTGGGGCATTCATTTTAAAAAAGGGAAGAGATTTATAGAACAATAAAACAGATTGCAAATGTAACTTCAAGCTTCAATGACCTGTCTGCATTGTTGTTTTCAACCACAACGTTCAAGGTTCAAATATCAAACCAAATTATACATAATGGTAACAATTTCCTGTCAGGACCTAGCTGAGGAGTTCAAGGCCACCAAGGAGCACGTTTGACATTAAATTTATGAGCCTTTCAAACACTTAATTATATGAAAGGACAAATAATTGCTTCAATAATAAACACAAGGGCAAGCCTAGCTGACGGCGTGCATAAGTACCTTCTTTTATTTATACGACAGTCTGAGAGAAAAATCTTTTCAAACAAGTTCTGAGAACAGAAAACAGAAAATTGGTAGGCTATTGAGAAATCTTACACACAGTATGTAAACATGGCAAGATGTCAAGGTGTCCACTTTTTTCTATCAATAACCATTAAATGACAGAGAGGAAATACAGTGAAAAGATTTTTTTATAGTTAAAGAGCTTGATAGGGGAGAAACAAACCACATTATCGGTCATGTATTAAAAGAGACGTAAACACACACACAGAGCGAGAACTTGTAACTTAAATCAGGATTTCTGCCTGATGTAAATCTGGGAGTGAAATGTTTAGTGGGACGCAATACCAAACTGTCTCAGTTCGATATGACTCAGAATTCACTCAGAATTTATTATGTGACTTTTTGGTTTTATTCTTTAGAAAAAAAAAAAAAAAAAGAAGAAAAATTACTGGAACCAATCTTTTTAAGAGGTCCTATTCAAATAAATTCCTTGATTAATTAATTGTCATTTTCTCTCATATTTGATCAATTGGATTGCTAGCACGGTTTATATATATATATATATAGCATCTCTACACCTGGATAATTGCTACAAAGAGTCGGGTGATTGTTCAGAAACACTTCTGTCACAATTGCAATTTGTCTGGTCACTCTCAGGTGGCTCACACACTTGATAAGCAGCTCCATATCTTCCCTCTGCCGCTATCCTGGCTGCCGAGCTGGACAGCGTATCCCTGGACACACTGCTAAGAATGCACTAAGAATGCAAACAATCGATCCACTCCAAACACAAAAAGTGGGAAATTGATCTGATGTTATGCATCGTCTCCAAAAACAGGGCTGCATATTAGTCTCCTTTTACTGGAAAAATAAATATGCAGGAAAAAAATCTGTGATGGGCTGATCTGTTGCATCCACTTGGCCTCCACGTTGCTGATGGAAGTAGAAAACATTTGCGTAACATAGACCGAGAAAGAAGTAAATAGCTTGGGGGGAATATGCGATTAACTACATTTTGAACTGTGCGCATTGATAACTAGATCTCCTTGACGCTCTGTGACTGTGATAAACAGCGAAGGAGGAGGACGCAGAGTGAAATCTCATTTTGCAGCAGCTCACAGGAGCATTATGTCAAATAGCAGAGGATCTACACATTGACGCCACAGAGTGATTTACGATTGACATAATTTGTTTTGTTGGGAGTGCTTGAATGCGTCTGTTGCAGTCAAGTGCCTTGGATAAAAGGATTATTACGTCTATCTGTTTGCCAACAGGACTGAGTCTTGAACTTAAATTTAAAGTTTATTTCACGCTTTCAGGAAAGATAATAAACAGACAGACATTGTGATTGTATGCTCTGTGCCGCGGATTTCTGTTTCAAGCTGCATACAGGGGTGACCAGATTTGCATAAACATGTATTCTTGCGCTCTCATGCTAAGTGTTGTTTTTGTTTTTTTAATGGAGTCTAGCATTTCACCCCCCCCGGCAGACAGAGAGGATGTCTTGGCATGGCTCTGCACTGCTCTCTCTGCTCTTGTTTACCGCACAAACACATCTGCCTTTCATGCATAAGTGGCTCCTCAGAGTTGTGCAACAGTAAACGATATCCCCCTGTGTCAAGATAGAGGTGTCCATTATGGAATAATGTCCCAAAAGCTGAGAGGACTTGGCAAAAAACGTACGAGTAGTTTTAATGAACTGCTTGTTGCTGGGTTTGTGTCTGTGAATGTGTTTCGCATAGACATGCACCATCACACAAATGGAACTTTAAGCGAGCGTAGCTTCAGCTGTTTGCACAATTAGTCACCATAATCAATTTTCTTCATGGGCCATGAAAATGCCCTACTATGTAGTATGAAACCATAAAAACAGATTCATTTTTTTAAATTACAAATATCCGTCTTCCTGCATGGATCTTAGAAGTTAGCCTAAAAAAATGCATCTTATTTTTTTTTTGTTCTAACTCATTCAGTTCTGTGTTCAGTTATATCACCAACTGATGAATTTATTGTTCATCTGTAACATTTTTAGTTGGTTTTCTTTGTGACGTGAATGCGTTGCTGTTGATACTGACAACGGCCTAAACCTTCCGCAACCTACACATTCAGTTCAGAACTTTAAATTACCTCCACCAAATTACCTCTTCTGAATTTTGAAAAAAGTATATTTATATTGTATATTGACATTAGTTTTGTGCCCATTCTGAGGTCGATCATGCATGTTGCTGAAGCATATTGTCAATCATGGTCTTACAGTGCAGGAGTGTGGTGAGTGCAGTTCTTTTTGCATTGTGCTGAGATTGCCAACAAATTACAGTAAAAAATAAGGTGCAAGTATGAATCCAGCCCAGCATAACCTTTGTGAATCTTCTTGCTGCCCTGCTTCTCATTAGAGCTGAATCAATATGCCCCAGAATGTGAAATCTCTGAGAGGAATCCTGACGGGGGAAATGATTAACAATTAACAGCAAACCTACTTTTGGATCAGTCTGATTCATATCGGTGAATGTTTGGTTATTTTACCGTATGGACTATGTATGTGTATTTATCTAAAAGATGCAGATATTACAGTAAGACATCTGACAATGCCAGATCTGTGTGTTCGTCCAAAATACTAAATTACGAGCTGAGGGTCAATTTTTCAACTTTAACGAAGTAGTGGTGAATCAAGTAATAGTCATGTCTCTTAAAACAGAACAACAGTAGGTTTCCCTCCGACTGCCTTCGGTGCAATAAAATAATAACTTTTAGTGAGCAGAATGTTAAAAGTCATTGTTTTTGTGTGCTTTTGTCATTTGACAGGCTTGAATTTCACTTTCACTTCATATTATGATTGCAACATAAAATTTAAAAACTTAAATAGCAGAGGATCAAACCAAATTAAGCTTTAACTTGAACTTTTATAGGTTCTTTAATGTGTATTAAATCATTTGAGAATTTGAATATGATCAAATATGAGTTAACCTATGAAAAGATTATATATAGAGAGAGAGAATCGGAATTCCTAATTTTCAAACTATACCCCACCCTACTCCCAGGATGCAACAACTTTAAGTTTTCGAAGTATCCTCCAACTTCCACAGCATATAAACTCCTGTGGCTTCAGCAATGTTGTTAAAGCAACACTTCCATCCATCATTAAACAAAACTTTAAATCTATCGCAGGCGTAATCATGGACTGAATTGACCATTTTTAAACAAACGTTGCATAACATCAATCAGAGTGTCATTGTGCAGCAGCTTTATTACGTGTGTCCCTCAGTTAGACATCTAGATCAAAGAGCACCAGGCTGAAATTACACCCCTCTTTAATTTCCACACAGGCGTTTCAAGCTGCCACTGTGTCGGAGTGGATGAGGTTTTGATGGTCAGATCAGATAAACACGCTGTCTCACTCCTTGTCTTCTCCTAAACTCCCTTCATCTTTACAGAGTACATCAGTGCCTGGCAAAGCGAGCCAGAGGTATGTAGTGAAGAGAGGACAGCCAAACAGCGAGGCACCACCCCAACAACCCAACTAACAAGATAGTCAGTCGCTGACCCCTGAGCCAAGCTCCACTCAGCCAGCCAAGGAAGACTTGTGTCTCCTTCACGCTGGCAGCTCTCTGCCTCCTCTCAGTAGCTCCAACGTGGCATTGTTTACAGCACTTTTTATAGTCCAGTGAATAAGCCCTTATTTTCTCCCAATCTACTCCTGCTGGGACAGCCAGCCCAGACAGTGGGAAGTGGCCCTGGTAAGTCGTAATTATATTTGGCAAAGTGTTCAGAACTACACACACAAGCACGCACACACAAACAGAGGCGTGTTTAAACGCCATCACTCACATTTACGCACAGACTTGTGAAAGATGGTGTACGTACAGGTACAGGAGCACAGCTAGTAAACATCATACAATCATATGTAATTTCACCCTTCTAGAAAAACAACACGTGATAAGTACCCTCACAGAAAAGCCAGCATGCGCATTCATTAAGGACCTCCTCCGCAACCTTATAGCCTTTTGCTTGAAACATGTGTTTAACATTTGGCTGCTATGAGGGCACATTCAAAGACCGCAGAACGCATAATGAAAACAACTGATTGCCTGATTTTGCTTGTGTCCTTTGAACCAAACTAAGTGAGTGCTTTATGAACCTTCATGCATGTTCAGTTGCATTAATAAACGGTACAGGGGGAAATGTCATACACTTACACACATATTGGAATAAACAATTGCAAAGCATGTCAAATCGAATCAATTTTATTTATCGACAATTCCCTATAAAATTCATTTCATGACACATGTGGAGCAGGTCTAGTACAAACTCTTATCAGTGACTTCAGATATAATTCATGTATTTATTTGTTCCCCCATGAGTAAGCAGCAAGTGTGTAAGTCCATACACAGAATAATGAATAAAAATGTTTCCCCGTACAAGGACAAAACCCCTATCAATAAGTTTTCAATTCACTCTGAAAATATGTAGCTTGAAAATACAAAGAAACAAATTTATATTTGGCAATGCAACTTTTTGGCATCCAGAGAGTTCACTTGAAGGACAAATATGAGGAGTAAAATAGTGTTTAAAAATGCTCAAGTAAACGCACACATTGATAAGTTCTTTTTTTATTAAAACGTTTATTTGAGGAACATAAATACACGGGACGATATACATTGTTACAGAATAAAATCTGCAATAAAAATCAGCCAGGACCCAAATTTCCCTGCAGACTGTTGATGTGTGATGAGATGATCATTGTTTTTCTCTTCACATGCCAGTGGTTTTAATGGTGATTGGTGAATGCTCGCATTCAGCCGATGTAACTGTGACTACAGATTAAACTCATTTGTAAGAAGTCATTTGGGTGTCAGTCACTCATGTGTGGGTGATAGAGAAATTGTCTTGCATGCTTGTTGTGTCCGTACAACGGGTGCGAATACACCATAATAAATTCCTCTTCATAAACGCAATTAAGCAACGTGTCAGCATAACAACATTAAATGAGCCGAAGTTTGCAGCATTGCATCACATTGACTCCAGCTGAAAACTATATTGGATTGCAACTTCTTCTCATGTTGAATTCGGTTTACACATTTGTTTAACAAAGAGGCACTTTCAGAGTACGTTCTCATATTCAACTGGAGCTTCACAACACGGCAGCTATGAATAGAGGATGAATTGTAACATAGGAGCAAAGAATAATAAACAAACCAATACAACAACAACAAAGCTAAAACACATCATGAGTCATTTTTGTCTTGATCCCAGATTTTGTAATAGCAACTTCCAAATCTGCACATTGTAGTTACCATGACCAACCAAGGTCAGTTTATTTATCGTTCTCCATATCATCGTGTTAACCTGGAAGGGCCTCGATGAACTTCAGACATGAAGACTTTCCCTGTTGCTCTCCACAACTACCTGCTACATTAAAAGAGCAACGAACGGTACCTGATGTCATATAATGCAGCTCAGCTACCTTTCTACAAAAGAGCTCAGCTTAATACGGAGACCAAGATCGCCTAACAAATACGTATTCAACAATTCAAGAGATTCCTTTAGTAATGCTAATACTGTTGTTTCATTAAATGATGCAGAAATCAGTGTCAGAGGCAAAGCATTCATCCCAAGCACTATCATTTGAGATGAGTTTGTGAATAAAGCTTCTAAATGCTTTTCTTAATTTCACTGGACAAGAGCAAAAGCATAATCTGCTGTCATTTAAAAACAATTTGATACAATTTGAATTTTTCTATCAGATACAATTAGGACAAAATGTGTGTTATTAATTATACACAGGAGGGTGACACTACAAAGGCGTCAAAAATAAAAACACAAACCTGCCAAACCTGCAATTTTGCTGTGCCTGCTAATTGAGATATTCTGACATTAATATTTGGTTGTGGTTTTGCATCTCATTAATATCTGTGGAAAAAAAGGACAATACTGGAAAACGTAAAAAAGATTTTATGACAAACATAAATATGAAAGCCAATAAAACTGTCACAAGTCGAAAAGCAAGAAAGTGGCTGAACGAAGATTCAAAGCGAGAGAGGAGGGATGGGCTGTGCGGGAGACGGGGGAGGAGGTGGATGAGCTCACTCAGGGTTTGTGGGTGAGTCAGGGGGCAAGTATGCAGAGGATGATCCCTGATTCACCTTGGTACTGGCTTGTGTCAAGGCCTGGGATCCATCTGGCTCATGCCCACTTTACACTATCTGTGGTGTAGGGAGGACAGGTTGGGTCAGGGCTGTGTGTGTGTGTGTGTGTGCCTTTGTATACATTGGGGGCAGGAAGTGTTAACACTTGGGCGTGTGAGGGTGGTGTATGCTTGGAAGGAGAGGGAATATGATGGCACTTCTGCCTTAATAGGTTACAGGTGGCAGAGATACGCTCACACACACACACACACACACACACACACACACACACACACACACACTAGTCAAATCTAATTAGGCACCTGTAAAAGATTTGACCTCTTGACTCTCGCTCTGGTCAAGGTGATGGTGTGGTGAAGAAAGGGTTTGAACAGAGCCATTTTTTTTATTGACACTGGCACAGTTTTTTAAATTTTACCTCTATACACCACCGCAATGGATTTGAAATAAAACATTCAATAAATATGTGATCAAAGTGCAGTCCTGCCTTGGTGTGGTCTGTTCCCTCGTTAATTTAAGACAAATAAAGCAGATAAAAGGTCTGGACTTCATGTCAGGTGTTGAATTGACATTTGGCAGCTGTTTGACTGGAGCTATAAATATGTCTAAGGAGATATCAATTCAAGTAAGGGAGGCCATCATTAGGGTGAAAAAACAAAATAAATCTATCAGGGAGATAGCAAAAACTTTAGGAGTGGCCAAATCAACAATTTGGAACATTTGTTAAAAGAAAAAAATGCACTGATGAGCTCCGCAACATCAAAAGGGCTGGAAAACCACGGAAGACAACTAAAGTTGATGATGGCCGAATCCTTTCCTTGGTGAAGAAAAACTCCTTCACAACATCAAGACAAGTCAATAATACCCTGGAGAAGGTTGGCGTATCTTTGTCAAGTCTACAATCGAGGGACGCCTTCATGCATATAAACGCAGAAGGTTTACAACAAGGTGAAAACTACTGGTAACATTCAAGAACAAGAAAGTCAGATTAGACTTTGCCAGAAAATATCTAAAAATCCTCCCAAGATTTGGAATCAGATTCTTTGGACAGATGAAACCAAGATAAATAACTTACACCATATCAAAATGGTGGGAAGATAAAATTCTGGAGGAGGAAAGGAGCATATTCACTGTTTTTTTTATTGATGATGTGACTGCTGACAGAAGCAGCAAAATCAACTGTCTGGGGTATAGAGCTATACTCCTTGCTTAGTTACTTAGGACAAAACTGAGGGTGGAAAGACCCACAAGCAAGCACCAAGAGAAGCTTGCTGCAGTGAAGGCCTGGCAAAGCATCTCCAAGGAGGAAACTCAGACCTCAGGGAGTCATTGAGTACAGAGGATTTTCATCCAAGTATTAAAAACTATGGTTATATTTACAGTTATGGTCGTTAGTCCAAATACTTTTAGGCCACTGAAAATGGAGGTATTCTGTATAAAATGGCAGTAATTCAGTTAACGACGGCTAATGTCATATTTTTGTAAAGCCTCCTAAGTTAAAGCTGAACATGACTTACAGCAGACTGTAGCTTTCCTCAGAGGCTTTCGACCACAAACGACTATTATTAAATTTAAGAACAAAACATGACTAGTGTCATATTGATATTCAGGTTCTTTTGATGTTATGGCAGCCAGCTGCCTTGTTCTCGGTACACAAACAATTAAGACGGGGTAAGTGTGTGGGAGCTAACCAAACAGTTTGCATACCGCGGTTTTAACGGCTAAAAGATGATTCCAAACACACCGCATATGAGAGTGTGAACGGCAATTCTGTTGTAGAAGACAGAATGAAGTCAGGTGGGGTGGGGCGACTGGTGGACAGTGTGTGTGTGTGTGTGTGTGAGTAAATGAGAAGGCCACAGGTGTGTGTCCCATAACCCCATCATTAAAAACAGGTCCGGCAGTGGAACACCCGGGTGCCAAATACATACACGGATGCCTGCACACACATACACACGCCTTCTGTTTAATTTAATGACCAACCCACTGTGGTGTAGTTGTCCTTCACAGACGTGTTGGTATTAGCCTTGTCTGTGTAAATTCCACTTTAACCCAGAGGCCTGTCAGCTTGCCCACATTCTCTAACTCACTCAAGGGTTGTGCATGTGTTTTTTAGGGAGGAGGATATTTAGAATTCAGATGCAAATATCACAGGAAGTATGTTTTCCACCTTTGGAGAGTGGACACCTGTGTAAACTGCCATGTCACTCAATGTGCCAGTGTGTGAGGAGACAGCCCAGACAGCTGAACGTCAGGTGATGTTGACTCTGTGATAACTTCAAGCTTTTTGTACACACTGACTTCAAGCCACAAGCTGATGCTATAAGCAGCTTTTCTAGGGTTTAGCTCCATTGGCTCCCACCACTGATATATTTTCTATATTTACAATCTCTGAAGGATGAAGAAGAAACTCAAATAATAATAATTTTACTCCACTGGAGATGCTGGGGGAGTTTAAAGAATCCCCAAAAGAACCTGAGAAACATCACAAGGCCCTACACTGTACAAAACACAGAACAATGCTTTCACTGGCAGCATTCTATACTACACAGAATCAATTCTAAGTGTTGCTTTGAGATAATAAACTCACAGAAAAAATAATCAAAGGAAAACATTTCAAAATCAATCTAATACTTGTAGAGGTCAGACATTTTATCAAGAACAGTGCTTGGACAAAAGAGCAAAGCAACACCTTTTTCAATCAAGCAACTGGACGTGATGCTGCCATGTTAGTTCAGTGCACAGCATACTAACATTCTGTTCCTAACGTTGATAGTGAGGCAAAAGAGTGGATAGAAAGAGAGAAAAGAGACAGGTTAGGGAAGACAGAGGGGTTGGGGAACACGAAGAGCACAACAACAACAACTACAATTACAACAACAGTAACAATGATCGCCATTATAACTATAAATAACTACAAATTTTAACAGCATAAACCTCCATAGCACTGCAAAGGCTCTGATATACAAAATGGAACAGGTCGATGTCAATGTGGCCACAGTGGCAAAGGTCTATTTTAGTGGGTGGGCGGGGGCATCGAATTCATTGGAAGTTATCTTTGATCCTTTAAATATCGCCATAATCTTTCAACACATACTGATATATGAAAAACCAAATGACGTGAGTGCCTAAGTATGGTCAAAAAGTGAAATGTAAAACCTAGAGCCTGACTGATATGTTGGTGGGTCGATATTATCAAACGATATTGGCCTGTCACAGATATATTGCTATTCGCATATATGTTATCCAAGTCGTCCAGTATCAAAAAAATATTGTTTTAAAGAGCACAAGGCAGAAAACGGTGCTTAGGGTGATTTGTAATCATTAAATTTCCAGTGAAGGTCACTGTTTCAGCGCACTGCTGTCATTTAAGATAATTAACGTTAATTGTAAAATATTCTGCCTCTTCTGCATGTATGATAACCTCAACCTTGCAAAAAATTCTGTGTATACTGGCCAATATATTGATCGCAATGTTGTTATTCCCTGATATCGTTATTGATATCGGCTCCAAAAATAGTATATACGAGTCAGACAGACAAAATCAGGTGCTTTTGGGGAGGGGAGAAATATATATTATTATATTCACCACATTCATCAGACTAAATCTCTTCACAAGAGAAAGAAACGATCCCTGGAGAGGATATCAGATATATGTCCTGACCAAAAACATGGTGTAACACACCCTCATCCAGGCACAATAAATCATCTGCATCTGGCTGGCAAACATCTTTGAACACTGACTATTCCCATACTTACTACTGATAGCAACATTTGGGAGAAAAAAAAAAAAAGTTCTGCCCGAAAGCCGCTCTTTCTTCCTCCAAAAGTCGCCCTAACTGAAAAATATAC